>KN185541.1:326405-376986 GCA_000164785.2 Choloepus hoffmanni
CCCTTTAATAAAAGCCAATCCATCTCTGGTGTTTTGCATTCTAGCAGCATTAGCAAACTAGAACAGATTTTGGTACCAGAAGTGGGGTGCTTTTGCTGCTGAGTTTGCAAATACCAAACATGTTGGAACGGCTTTTTAAATGGATAAGGGGAAGATTCTGGAAGAATTATGAGGAGCTTGATAGAAAAGGCCTAAACTGCTTTGAAGAGACTATTTGTGGAAATATGGACTCGAAAGATACTTCTGACGAGGGCTTGAACAGAAATGATGAATGTGTTATTGCAAACTGGAAGAAAGGCGATCCTTGTTTTAAAGTGGCAGAGAATTTGGCAAAATTGAGTCCTGGTGTCAGATGGAAAAAAGAATTTGAAAGTGACAACCTGGAATACTTAGCTGAGGAGATCTCAAGACTACGTGTGGAGGATGTACCCTGGCTTCTCCTTGCAGCTTATAGTAAAATGTGAGCTGAGAGAGATAAACTTAGAACTGAAGTCTTGGGTTCAAAGAAACCAGAAGCTGATGGCTTGGAAAATTACAGGCTTCCAGGGGGTGGAATGCCAGAAGCTACAGCCCAACATGAAGATGTAACCAAACATGGAACCCAGCTGCCATTTCAGTACAAGCCAAGATTGGAAAAGAAAGGATTTGTGGAAAGTCCTATTGTCTGATGGCTTTGACCCCTGTGTGGTTCATGCGAAGCCAACAAAATTTTTGCGAGATCTTTATAGACAGAGATGCTGCCAGTCTGGACTTGAGGAGACAGACAAGGAACAAATTGAAGGAAAAATTTCTTCAAAGACACAGCCATGGAGGTTGAGGTCTGGAGTCAAGAGGTCTCGGGCTGGGAGAGCGGAGCAGCCTACATGCATGGAAAGGGTGAGTTTGCCCTGGAGGTCGAGGGCGGGCCTTCTGCCTTGATGCTCAGGAAATGTTCTGCCACCCCAAGCCCCAAAGAGGGTGGAGCACATTCCCAGGAAATTGGGGAGAGCCTGGCTGCCACCACTGTTATGAAGGGGTTGAGTGTGTGCCCTGGAGATGGAAGGGAATCCAGTTGTTGCCCCAATGTTTGAGGAGGGTGGAGCCAAAAAGGTGGTCTCCCCAATGTGTGGATATGTTAGAGCACTCACCCCAGTGTTTGGAGAGGAAAGGGCTGCTGAAAAGGCCCTTAGGAAGGGTTAGACTCCCGCTCTCTCAAGTTCCAAGGATGCAACGTTGTTCTGTAAATGACTTTCAGACTTTGAAATCTAATGGAGTTTGTCCTGAAGGTTTTAGGAACTGTTTTGGTCCTGTGAACCCTGTTTTCTTTTCAGTTGCTCCTTATGGCAATGGGAGTATTTTTCCTGTGAATGTCCCTCCTTTGTATATAGGAAGCAGATAACTTGTTCTAAGTTTCACAGGTACAGAGCCTGAGGGGAATTTTGCTTTTGGACAGACCACACCTGTAGCTGATTTAATGGGATCTTGTACTTAACTATTGTTACTGAAATGATTTATGTTTTTATGATATTGTGATGGGATGAATGTATTTTGTATTTGGAAAGAATATGTTTTTCTGTGGTTCAGGGGGTAGAATGTGCCGATTTCAATGTATTATGTTCCCCAGAAAAAGCCATATTCTTTGATGCAATCTTGTGGGGCAGACATATTAGTGGGGATTAAGTTGGAACATTTGGATTAGGTTGTTTGCATGGAAATGCACCCCACCCAACTGTAGGTGATAACACTGATGAGATAATTTCCATGGAGGCGTGGCCCCACCCATTCATGGTGGGCCTTCATCAGTGGAGCCATATAAATGAGCTGACAAACAGAAGGAACTCAGTGCAACTGTGACATTTTGAAGAGGAGCTACAGCCAAGAGGGACACTTTGAAGAAAGCACAGGAGCTGCAGATGAGAGACAGTTTGAAGACAGCTGTTGAAAGCAGACTCTTGCTCTGGAGAAGCTAAGAGAAGTCAAATACCCCAAGCGCAACGACAAGTGACATTTTTGAGGAACTGCAACCTAGAAAGGAACATCCTGGGAGAAAGCCATTTTGAAACCAGAACTTTGGAGCAGACGCCAGCCACGTGCCTTCCCAGCTAACAGAGGTTTTCTGGACACCATTGGCCATCCTCCAGTGAAGGTCCCCTATTGTTGATGTGTTACTTTGGACACTTTGTGGCCTTAAGACTGTAACTGTGTAACCAAATAAACCCCCTTTAATAAAAGCCAATCCATCTCTGGTGTTTTGCATTCTGGCAGCATTAGCAAACTAGAACATAGCCCTTGTCTTAGGAAGTTAATTCTGCTCTGCCTGGGGAACCTATAATGACCTCCTCTGTGGTAATTACTTTGCAAGGCATTGCTGATTCCCCTCAGAGCCTAACCCCACCACCGTTCTTTGCATCTAGATTTATAACTAAACTCAAGTCCCAGCTGGCCCTGAAAGGAGAGGTACTAAGTGTGACCCATGAGGAAGTGCACTATACTCCAAAAGAACTGCATGATTTTTCCAATTTATACAGACAGAATCTGGGGATTACATGAGGGAATGACTATTAAGGGTGTGGGATCATGGTTGAAGGAATATAAGTTGGATCAGGCTGAATTTATTCATAGAGAACCTGTGAGCAGAGATCTTGAGTGCTTCCACCAGTGGACACAAAGATGACTCCAGTGAACTGGAAGTTAAGATTGCCCTTTTGGGCTCCTCATGCCTCTGAATCAGTAGGCAAAGAAGGGAGTTACTATACGGACTGGGGTGATTGATTCTGATTACCATGGGGAAATTGGACTGCTACTATGCAATGGAGGCAAGAAAGAGTATGTTTGGAATATAGGCGATGCCTTACAATATCTCTTAGCACTACCATGCCTGTGAGTAAAGTCAATGAAAACTACAAGAAGCCAGTTCAGGATGGAATACTAATGGCCCAGACCCGTCAGGAATGAAGGCTTGGGTCATCCCACCAGGCAAAGCACCATGACCAGACGAGGTGTTGCTGGGGACAAAGGGAATATGAAATGGGTAGTAGAAGGAGGTGGTTACACATACCAGTTATGACCATGTGACCAGTTGCTGGCCTGCCCTATAGATTTGAAACTCAAGACTGCACCATCAACTTCCGCCTGACTTTCCAGTCTGCTGGCACACCCTACAGATTTTGGACTTGCCAGCCCCCACAATCACACGAACCAGTAATAAGATAATAATAAAATCAAATAAAACTAAATAGAAAAAAAAATTATTATCCTATTGGCTTTGTTTCTCTGGAGAATCCTGACTGGTTCACTCATTAAGGAAGTGAAAATTTAAATTACAAGGAGATACCACTACATACCTACTAAAATGCCCATAATAAAAAAGAGATAATACCAAGTGCTTGCGAGGATATGGAACAGCTGAAGCTCTTATAAGCTGCTGGTGGAAATGTAAAATATAGCAGCCACTTTGGAAAATAGTTTGGCCTTATCTTAAAAAGTTAAACATAAATTTACCACATGACCCAACAATTCCAGTCCTAGGAATCTAACCAAGCAAAATGAAAACATACGTCCATAACTAGATTGGTATCATATGTTCATGGTGGCATTATTCATAACTGTCAAAAAAGGAAACAACCCAGATATCCATATCAACAGATAAATGGATAAATAAAATGTGGTATGTCCACACAATAGAAGTATAACAAGAAAAGAACTACTGATACACAGTATTCTGGTTTGCCAATGCTGCCATTATGCAAAAAACCAAAAATGGATTGGCTTTTATAAAAGGGGGTTTATTTGGTTACACAGTTACAGTCTTAAGGCCATAAAGGGTCCAAGGTAATACATCAACAATCGGGTACCTTCACTGGAGGATGGCCAATGGCGTCTGGAATACCTCTGTTAGCTGGGAAGGCACGTGGCTAGCGTCTGCTCCAGAGTTCTGCTTTCAAAATGGCTTTCTCCCAGGACGTTCCTCTCTAGGCTGCAGTTCCTCAAAAATGTCACTCTTAATTGCTCTTGGAGCATTTGCCCTCTCTTAGCTTATCAGGAGCAAAAGTCTGCTTTCAAAGTCTGTCTCCAAAATGTCTCTGTAAGCTGCAGCTCCTCTCTCAGCTCCTGCGGATTCTTCAAAGTGTTCCTCTTGGCTGTAGCAAGCTTGCTCCTTCTGTCTGAGTTTATATAGTGCCCCAGTGAACTAATCAAGGCCCATGCTGAGTGGGCAGGGCCACACCTCCATGGAAATTATCCAATCAGAGTCATCACCTAAAGTTGAGTGAGTCGCATCTCCATGGAAACACTCAATCAAAGAATTACAATCCAATCAACACCAATAAAGTCTGTTCACACAAGACTGCATCAAAGAACATGGCGTTTTGGGGGACATAATACATTCAAACTAGCACACACAGGATAGACCTCAGAAACATTATGCTAAGGCTGAAGACTATGTATTACATGATTCAATTCATAAAAAATTTCCAGAAAAGTAGATCAGACAGAGAGAAAGCAGATAAGTGGTTGCCTAGGGCTGGGGGTGGAAGTGGAGCTAAACGGCAATGCGCTTGGGATTTTGGGCAGAGATAGAAATGTTCTCAAACTAGATTATGGTGATGGCTCTACAACTCTATAAATTCACTAAAAATTACTGAATTGTACAATTACAATGGATGAATTTTATGGAAGATAAATTATACTTAACAAATCGTTAAGGACAAAAGTGAAAAAACCTTATAAAGAGAGAAAAATTAAAATTCCTGGAGTACCCTTGAATATTCAACCTGACTTTTCAAGGAGGCTCATTCCAATACCAAACAGTTTCTGGTGTTTAGCAAAAATGTTCTTCCTTCTATCATGTAGAAATAGGATATAAATTCCTATGAATTTCAGCTATGATGAAAACAATTCAGAATCAACATCTAAATATCACATCTTAATTATGTTATATTAAAAAAACAGCCTTGGTTATATTTTTAAGTCCTTTAAAAGGAGAATGAAAAACAGACATGATCGTAACAGGAGGTAAGTGGCACTACTTTTGTTGGTTTATTTTATTAAAAAGCATAATTGGGCAAGTCCTCTTCTGGAGTGAAAATAATGGCCTTTGTATCTTATGCTTCTGGAACTATGTGACTAGGAGTCAAAAGTCAAAGACACAGGGGACTTTTACATTAAGAATCATCTCTGCTCCCAAATCCCATTGGTATGGGAAAGCTTTAGTTATTTTTTAATCTTATAAAGTTATAAAATTGGTACAATGGAGAACCAGCTGAATCAAAAGAAACCTACAGCTACAAGGTACCTTAATGATTCATGAAAGAGCCAAGAGCTTTAGTTCTTTTGATAAATAAGTCTCTAACCTTTCAGAGGTATGCAAAGTCAAACTATTTTCATAATACAGTACTAAAAGTCATTTGCCTTTTTCACTAGGTTGATAATTGTTTCACCCACAATGGTGGGTAAGACTGCTGGTGTCTTAGCACAAATTAAAGCAGTGGCATCAAACTATACTGGTAGCCAGCATACACTCTCAGTTACAACAAAATCCCAGTTTCACTTAAAAATGTCTATGATGAAGTAGTAAAAAGTACTTTTGTTAAATCTGGAGCTTTGTTTACATGCTTTTTCAAAATTCTGTGTGACAAAATGGATAATGTGCCTAAGGCACTTCGGCTGCATACCAAAATACAACATCTTAAAGAATAAAAAGCACTTGTGCAATTGTCTAAGTAATAAGATGAATTACTCCATTTTTCATGGAACACCATTTTTACCTCAGAGAACAAAGAGAAACTATGGTTAATCAGATATGGATATTAGGCAGACAGTTTCTCTAAAACGTATGAAGTGAGCCTGCCACTTTAAGGGAAACAACTAACAGTATCTGTGCCAATGATTAACATTTTCAACGGAAAACATATTTGCCATTGTGAGCATAACAGGTTCCCAATATTTAAGACTTTCCTAACCAAACTGGTAGTATTATTAATTAATGTTATTTTTTTATATTATACAACATTTGTATAAATTCAGTGAATCAACTTTTCCCTACTAACCAACACAGATGTTACAAAATCATATATGGGTAGAAGATCCATTCAAAGTACCAGACAGATTAAGCAATTTTAATATAACAGGATATGAATAGTTCACTGACATGGTTTCAGCTTCCACAACAGCAACTAACCTTAATAAAACTACCACATCAAAGAAGAATATCCACAATTATCTAAAAAGGGTGTTCAAATACTCCTTTCTCTTTTTCAGCTACATATGTGTAAGACTGGGTTTTCTTCATATACTTCAACCCAAACAACATATCACAACAGAATGAATGCAGAAGTAGAAATGAGAATCCAGATGTCCCTATTAAGACTTTAAGAGATTTCCAAAAACAGTAAAAACTTTTTTCACTAATTTCTTTTTGTTCTGGAAAATACAGTTAATTTTCCATAAAAAATGTGATTTATGCTAATGTGTAATGAGAGGAGGATTATGATGAAATAACTTGATAAACATTTTCTCAAGTTTTACTTTCTAAAATGACATCATCAATAGATATAAACCACATGAACAAAAGTTTTTTGGGGCCCTCGATCTTTTTTTATGAATGTAAGGTGATCTTGAGAATAATAGCTAAAAGTAAATACTATCAGGATTTCACATGATATTTCTGCATTTATACCACAGTGCCAACCAAGGCTTAGACATACCTAAGGACTGCAATGTAGTAAGGCTATTCATTTAAATTTGAAAACAGAAGGTTGAAAATTATAGGGCACCTTTCTCTCCTTCCCACTTTGAGAATGATGACAATGATAGTTACAGAATACTGTTTAATATTCACCAATCACAAATACTGCTTGCTTTAGCTGCATTTTTAACTAATTCTTACTAAAATTCTAGGAGGTAGCTACTCTTATTATCCTCATTTGACACATGAGGAAACAACTTATTAACAATTCTCATTGTTTTTCACTTATTTTTAAAAATAACATTCACTTTCTTTTGAGTAACAGCCATTAAAAAAAATTCTTTTCACATATAAAACATATGCATAAATACATATCCAATCCCTAGATTTCAAGCTAAAGGTTACTGAGGTTCCATGCTTTAATAGGGGTTGCCATTCGGGGCTTTAAAAAGATGTTCAAACACTTAGAACAGCTCAACTTTCAAAGCGTATTTCCTGAGGCTAAATAAGCAAATAATTAATCTACATGGTAATTAAGATATTGAAAAGTTCCAAATCTTGACAGAACATCTGCTGAACTTTTGCTTACACTGGTTTTTAGGTTCAATTTTGCATGTGTTTTGAGATGGCTATTTTAAATCTGACCCCATAAGTATTTTTTTTACCCTAAGTTAATTTTTTTCAGCCATTTTACTAGAAAAAGTATGTGTCATTCTCAATGCAACATACACATTACATAATTTATTTATATTTTATTTTTTTATGCCTAGCTATCCATTTAGCAATACCACCACCATCCCTTGCCATTTACTAATTCTATAATCCCATATACATTTAAAACTGGATGTCTTCAGTCCTTGTACCTCACAGCTATTTTACTTTATAGCAATAACATTTTTCTTATAAAAATATTCTTTAAAAATTTGCCAGGGAATTCAGAGTATTTAGATTCCTGAAATATAGTAGTGTAAAAATCTTATCAGGCAAAAAAAAAAAAAAAAAAAAAAATCTCATCAGGCCACAGGGATAAGACATTTTCATGCTCTCCTGGGATTTCATTTTGCTTAATCCTATTACATAATGGTAAACTTTCTCCATTTAGTCACATTTTCCTTTCCTATAAAAACAAAGCAAGAGATTGGGTTAATCATTAAAATATTAGGATATGTTTATCTTAATACTTCCCACTACCACATACTTCTAAGCAATAAGCAGATCACATTATAAGCTCCTAAGTGTGGTAACTATCAGAGGAAGATGATCAGAGCTTAATGAAACATCATCACATCAATAATTAGGATGCTGGATGAGAACCCCAACAGCTGAGACCCAGGATGACTGGGCCTCACATTCCAAGCAGTCCTAAAAGCACTCAGAAGTCACAAAAGAAAAACATCTCTCTTATCTACCAAGCAACTGCTTGTTCTAGGCTTTGTTCAAACCACTCAGAGACTATGAATGGTTTCTTTCACAATTAATTTGAGCTTGGTCTCTTGAAACGGTGGTTAGGCAAAAAAAAAAAAAAAAAAAGCGCCAATTAAAAACCAAAGAATGAATAGAACCCAGGATTATCTTAGGTACACACCTGAGGGCTGCTGGAGCTCACCAACCTTGGGCCCAAGGAAACCTCAGAGTCAAGTAGATAAAAAACAGTAAACGACCAACGTCACAGGAAGGCGCCATCTGAAACATCAATCCAATGCTGCCATCTACTGGCCATGTATTGTGCCAGCTCAGACAATTTAGTAGCTAATTTCCTTTAGGCTTCTTAGAGAGGGTTCCTGCAGAAATGTAGCCAAGTTTAAGGTGAATGAATGAAAATCTCTTAAGATAACCATCGATGGAGGATATGCTGTGTGTTTATTTAATATTTACTGAAGAAATCAATAAATAAAGATTCACAGCCCCATGCCTGCAGGGCCTGAAGCAGAGCCATGCTGCCTCCCTGGCTACATGTGGCATGCTTCTGGCTTGTCCTCCGCCAAGCCCCAGCTGCTCTTTTCCTTATACTTGACCTGCTTCTCTTACTGAGGCTGCGCCCTTGGATATGTGAACTACACAATCTCTGTCTTTTACCCATGAGATTATCAGCCCCACGAAGGCAGGAACCGTGTCAACCTTGTTCACCACGTCCCAGGGTACTCAGCTCAGTGCATTAAAAACTGCTAATAAAAGGAAAGATGGCAAGTGACAACAGTGTGCCAAGCAATCCTGTCAAATGCTGCTGATGTTGGTAGAGCACTTTATGGTCTACCAAGCACTTATATTTACCTGTTACCCGTTATCTTCTTGAGAACCCTCTGAAGTAGGCAAGTCAGCTATTATTATCGCCATTTTATAAATAAGGATATTAAAGTTAGAAGTTTAAATGACTTGTTTGGAGTCACATAAATGTATCTCTATCTTTTTGAAATCTGGGAGACTATGGTCAGAGCCGTCTCTTTGTGTTGGTATGCACCCAATCAGGAGAAAAACCAAAACTCAAATGGTACAACATGCCCCCTGAGGTCCACCTGGTAAATGAACATGGCCACTTACAAATTTTGTATATATATCAATGTACACTTAGTACATTACCTCCTGGATCCTAAGAGACTGGATCCAAAGTGCCAATTTAGGAAGATATTACTTTCTGATGAGAGCCAAATATTTTCATCAGAGACCAGTCTTCAAACCTCTGTTATGAGTACCACTGAGGAATGTGACAGGGGCCTGGAGTACTTAGCAACCGAATAAGGCATATTTGAAAGCCTTATAACTAAAGCCTCACTTTACTCAGTAAGATCAGGCTGGAGTCCAATAGAGGCAAAACAGTCTCAAAAGCATGGACTCTGGGGTTAGACTACCTGGTTTCAAACCCCAGCTCCAACTTTTACTAATATGATCCTGGACAAGTTATTCAACCTCTCTGTTTCTCAGTTGCCTCATCTTGGGATAAATGCAACCTACTTTATTGGGAAACTGTGAGGATTAATTGAGTTAAATTAGATGTACCGAAAACATTCTAAGGATCAGCTAAATGTTTGCTACTCTGTTACAAGTAGTGAAGTTCACATGCCGGATTTAAAGAGAAGATTATTAACATTTGAGAGCTTACCACGTGCCAAGCTACTTCCATGTCTTTTCATTTACTCTTTCCAACAATCCAGTGAAATAGCATTGTATTCTTCAGACACAGATACTAAGGTTAAGAGATTAAAGTTTCCCTAAAATTGCACAACTATTAAGGGGTCTGACCCTGGAGAAAGTTTCCTGCATCTTGGACTGCTGGTCATCAGCATCTCCAACAGTACTAACACTGAGTCAGGACAAATGAGATGGAGCCTTGCCAAGGGCACACACAGCAGCTCATTCTAAGAGTCAGGAATAAACAGAGGTCAAATTCCACCTCCTCCACCTGTTGACATTATTGCCATCACAGCACAGACACTGGCACAGTACAAAGTGTACAAAGCAGTGGCAATACCCACATGGCATTAACAGAGATATCAAGTGAAAGTCATAGCTCTCAACCTAATAGCTCTAAAAATACAAGCACCTAGACACAGAGTGACGACCTAAGCAACCTCTCTTTGCCAGGCAACAGGAACAGTCACAGACCAGGTAGGAATGCCAAAGCGCTCTCCAGACAAGGCTGAGCTGTACCTCCAGTCAGTCATGCCAGGTTCATCTAGAAAATATTACTGGGGAAAAAGAAAGCTCTCCACAATAACAGCTTAGTTTAACATGTTAATCAGTGCTCAATTGTTAGGTGGCGGGCCAGTAATATCCGCAAGCTGGGCTTTTCCAGATAATGCTCTTAAGTGGACTGTGAAAAATGCAGAAACAAAAAGAATCTGGTGGGACAACTGTTCTCCACTAAGATGTTAATACAATGTTGTATGCCACGTTACCTGCATAATGATCAATAAAATGGGAGGTTATTCTACACACACAGACTCACACAGGCCTGTGTCACTACATGATGCCCATCACTAATATTTCAGGGCTACTCAAGAAAATGGCCCATTTTTGCAGTTATGAATAGAAAGATGAAAGCTAATAGGCATATTTCACTGCCAGCACTGAGTTCTTCTCTCTAGATCAGGGGTCTGCAAACTACAGCCCATGAGCTAAATCTGCCTGTCATTTGTTTTTGTGCTGCCTGTGAGCTAAGAATGGCCTTTACATTTTTAAATGACTTGGAAAAAAAAAAACTTAAGAACAATATTTCATGATGTGAAAATTATATGAAATTCATAAATGAAGTTTTATTGGAATACAACTAGGCTTATTCATTTATGTATAGTCTATGGATGCTTTCACACAACAAGGGCAGAGTTGAATATTTGCAGCAGACATATGGTCTGCAAAGCTGAAAATATTCACTATCTGCTCTTTACTGAAAAAGTGCACTGACTTCTGCTCTAGATTATATTAAAATGAAATTGTATAGTCAGGTGTGTGCTTGTGTGTATCACAAAACCAATGAAATATTTTCAATCACTTATAAAAAGAGGGAAACAATTTTCGTATATACATTTCCAGAACCTTGCTTAAATAACTAAGGTATATACAGGAAATGAAACTTCTTTTAAAATCTGAGAAAACATTAATGATTTTAAAATCTCTATTCTAATTACTCATTTTTAAAATGGTAATTTACATAATGCATACAATCAATAGGTCATCAGGTATTTTGGTTCTAGAGCAAAATGGCAAAATGAAACATATATTTACCTTCTTTCCTTCCTAAGATCTTTCAAGAATAAAGCATTGTGCAAGTTTAGATGTGTTATGTCCCCCAAAACATCATGTTCTTTAATGCAATCTCGTGGGGCAGATGTATTAGTGTTGATTAGGTTGGAATCTTTGATTGAGTGTTTCCATGGAGATGTGACCCACCCAACTATGGGTAACACCTTTGATTAGATTATTTCCATGGAGGTGTCGCCCCCGCCCATTCAGCATGGGTCTTGATTTAATTATTGGAGTCCTATATAAGAGTTCAGACAGAAAGAGCTCGCTGCTGCAGCCAAGAGAGACATTTTTTTTTTATCTTCATTTTATTGAGATATATTCACATACCACGCAGTCATACAAAACAAATCGTACTTTCGATTGTTTACAGTACCATTACATAGTTGTACATTCATCACCTAAATCAATCCCTGACACCTTCATTAGCACACACACAAAAATAACAAGAATAATAATTAGAGTGAAAAAGAGCAATTGAAGTAAAAAAGAACACTGGGTACCTTTGTCTGTTTGTTTCCTTCCCCTATTTTTCTACTCATCCATCCATAAACTAGACAAAGTGGAGTTTGGTCCTTATGGCTTTCCCAATCCCATTGTCACCCCTCATAAGCTACATTTTTATACAACTGTCTTCGAGATTCATGGGTTCTGGGTTGTAGTTTGATAGTTTCAGGTATCCACCACCAGCTACCCCGATTCTTCAGAACCTAAAAAGGGTTGTCTAAAGTGTGCGTAAGAGTGCCCACCAGAGTGACCTCTCGGCTCCTTTTGGAATCTCTCTGCCCCTGAAGCTTATTTCATTTCCTTTCACATCCCCCTTTTGGTCAAGAAGATGTTCTCAGTCCCACAATGCCGGGTCTACATTCCTCCCCGGGAGTCATATTCCACGTTGCCAGGGAGATTCACTCCCCTGGGTGTCTGATCCCACGTAGTGGGGAGGGCAGTGATTTCACCTTTCAAGTTGGCTTAGCTAGAGAGACAGGGCCACATCTGAGCAACAAAGAGGCATTCGGGAGGAGGCTCTTAGGCACAACCATAGGGAGGCCAAGCCTCTCCTTTGCAGCAACTGTCTTCCCAAGGGTAAAACTTATGGTAGAGGGCTCAACCCATCAAACCACCAGTCCCCTATGTCTGTGGTCATGTTAGCAACCATGGAGGTGGGGTAGGCCAATACCCCTGCATTCCAAGAGAGACATTTTGTAGACAGCCACCGAAAGCAGACTTCTGTTGACACTTTGCTCTGGAGAAGCTAAGAGAGGACAAAATGCCCCAAGAGCAACATTTTGAAGAACACACAGGAGCTGAGAGATGAGCTGGAACACAATCCAGGATCAGCAGATGCCAGCCACATGCCTTCCCAGCTAACAGAGGTTTTCCAGATGCTACTGGCCTTCCTTCGGTGAAGGTATACTTGTGTTGATGCCTTAATTTGGACATTTTAATGGCCTTCAGACTGTAAATTTGTAACCAGATAAACCCCCTTTATAAAAGCCAATCCATTTCTGGTATTTTGCAAAATGGCAGTATTAGCAAATATATATAAGCACATATATATATATTTTAAGGAAAGTAACAATAAAAACATTGGAAAACCCATGCCATCAATGGGTCAAAAATTTGGAGGAATTCTAGGGAGACAGAAACAAACAAGTCTGAATTAATAGAGAACTTAGAGTAGAGGAGAATTCAGTACAGCTTTGCAGACCCTATGTCTGCTGCAAATATTCAACTTTGCCCTTGTTGTGTGAAAGCATCCATAGACTATACATAAATGAATAAGCCTAGGTGTATTCCAATAAAAGTTTATTTATGAAACTCCAGGCCCCCAGTCAACAAATACAAAGGGCAGGAGAGGCTGAGGGGCCAATGTTAGGATAATTCATTTGAAAACAGAATTGAAACACTAGTTAAACCCCTTTCCTTCTCCCACACTGGCAACAGCTGACAAGGTAGCTTTTGCTTGCTGGATAGAACCAGGAAACTGCTTCAAAGAAAGTGGGTGATATGCCTTTGAAGGGTTCCAGAGGGTGACAGACCTGGAAAGCAGACCGAGCAAGAATGAGTTGAGCCTCTAAATGTGTCAGGGATATTAAAAAAAAAAAAAAAAAAAAAAAAAAAAAAAAAGAGGGGGAGGAGTTGAACAGACTAAAGAAAACAGAATGAAAGCTTTACTTTGACAAAGTGGAAGTCCCCAGGCTGCTCCCTCTCTCATGCATTCTACAAAGAAGCCTGGCGTCCACTCTCTAAAAATTTTCTCCCTCATAGAACCTGCAAACTGCTCTCTCTCCTCTTTAGCAGAGAGGCCTGAGAGAGAAACAAGCATACATATCCAAACATATTTAAAGATACAAGAGAGTACTGCACACACAAAACAAGAATAGGCTTCTATGAAAAAAGAAGCAAGAGCACTAGAAAATGTTTAGAACTTTAAAATAACTGCAAAATAGAAATGTTCAGGAAATTTCATGAGATAGCGAAGGAATAAAGGCATTAAACTACGAGAGCTGAGACAGGGGCAACAATCTACCTAATATGAGGAGTTCAAGAAGATAAGAACAAGAGACAATATAGTAGATAAAATAATCCAAGAAATGACAGAAAATTTTCCTGTGCTAGAGAATGGTATGTCTTTAGAGTGAAGGGTTCATCGGATACTGTGCCATTTATCCTGATGAAATTTTTGAATGCTAAGAATAAGAAATTCCTGTCAGCTTCTAGAGATAATACTCATGAAGTTCAAGTCCTCAGGAAAAAAAATTTTATAATGGGCATGTGTTATTCCGAAATAAAAAAAAATTAATTAAAAAATCAAATCATGAAATTATTTCCAAATAAAATTCAGAAGAATGAACCACCTGAATGAGAAATTAATTCTGGAAATAACATCTTGGGAAATCTATTTGACCTATGAGATTTGAAAGACAAACCTCTTCCTTCAGCAGCCCTCAATGATGGTTAACATCCATGTAAGCAAAACACAAAAAAGAAATAGAAAAGCATTATATCCAAGGTATATTAGAATCTGCAAAGTAATGTCCTGTGCCCTGTACTGGACAAGGTATTGGGAGTCACAAATCTGTTCTGACTGGCAAATAGACCTGACCACGTACTGGAAGTTCAAAGTGTTGGGGAAAGGAAAGAACAGAAGGCAAAGGAAGAGAGTGGGGAGGATGCAAAACTAAGGGACTCCTCAGACAATAATTTGTACTGTAAATTTGGCTGCATAGTAACTTTCAAGTGCTTAATTTCATGAACTGTTCATATTACTCCAATTCTGAAGAGGAAATAAAAGTGGTTTAAAAATTTCTTTCTGCACAATCCCCCATAATCCAATAGCAGTGCCTAACTTTTGGAGGCAAGGGAATTGACACATTAGTAACAAATTTAGACAGGATTCTAAGCATTTTTAAAAACAAGTTTCCCCACTGGCTGTGTACCTGTGTTATCAGTAAGGAGCTGTCCACCCTGGATACATGTCAGAATCACCAGATGCTCAGGCTCTACTTGCAGATACTATAATTCAAGAGATCTGAGTGGGGCCCAGGCATTTTTTTTTAATATTCAAAGGAGAAAAAAATATTTTATAGGGACTTTCAAAACTGATGGTAATAACTTTCTTTAGCCCTCTTTCTCCTAGGCACTCCTGCCCATATCACTGATACTGATTTCATGGTAACCATATACTTTAAGTGCTGCTCTGAGACCACACACAGACAAGAAGACAGCTAAGGTTTTCACTCATGGTTCTACTCCTTCTTCTGGGAAGGCTGATTTTCTTCTCTTAAAGAATGACAACAAATCCAAAATATCTTAGCTGCTTTCCACAAAAGTCCAAGCAGATTTCCCATGGGGCCAAGCACTTATGCATATCATCCTTCAAATTTTTAAATATTTATTCAAGTATGAAACCATTTAAGTGGCTATCAAGGCATTATAAATTCTCATTAGTCAGAGAAGTGACTCCTTACAACAAATATAGAAGCGCCCTTCCTCCTCCTTCCAAGAAACCAAAATATAATTGCCTTACTTCTCCTTTAGTAAGCAAATAGAAACCTACATATTATTATTTATCCACCTATGCACTCTATATTTGTACAACTATACTGATACATCATTCCAATGTCAGTCTAAAGTTTCTGCTCACTGAACTTTCACATATACTCCAATTTCTTCCTTTTCTTAAAGTATGCTTCTGTTCAGGTAAAGGTGTTTTTGTTTTGTTTTGTTTGCTTTTTTTTGTTTTTGTTTTTTTTTTGTTTTGTTTTGTTTTGTTTTGCTTAGAGGTCTCCAGAATGGCCTTGGGCCTCTAGCCCAAAGATCTCAACACTCTGAGAGTTTCCTCCAGGGTTTCTCAAACTTATCTGGGATAAGTACCTTTGCAAAGGAGGGGTGCGGCCTTTAAAATGCTTCCCAAGCTCTCCAGAAATAATTACCTGGGGCATTTGTTACAGATATAACTGAGATCTGGATGAAAGGCCAGAATTCTGTATTTTAACAGGCATCCCACATGATTCTGGGACACACTTTGCAAGCCACACCCTTCTTTCCCAAAGGTGTTCATCACTTCTCTCAGATCTACCAACTTCTTCCAGGTATTGTGTGGTCTCTCTCTGCCCCCTGCCCACCAAGTTCCCTTCTACTGCAGTGCCCTCCTCTCATGTAGTCAAACCAAAATCTTTTCCAACAAATCCAGCCATGATGATACTCTTTCTTCTAAATTCTTGCCTCAATTACAGCCATGTGGCACAATTTAATGTCTGACCTTTTAAATATGGTGCTGTTCAATAAAGCCTGTGGATCAAGTGATATCAATTTATCTTATTTATTTTTTTTCTAGGTAAAGTCCAGTGTGGTTCAGAGACAGCAAGCAAGGTTAAATGATTAGCAAATGTTCATATATAAGTGTGTTGAATATGATCCTGGAGCCATGGTTATTAACTTAAAAGCCCACAATAGTTCACTGTACTTAAACTCTTACAATTGAATGCTACAGGCAAATGATACCTTAGTTCTCCCACAAACAAAGCAATTTATTCTGCAGAATCTTGATAATTACAAGCTTTCCCATTTCTTCTCACTCATAAAGCAGCTTACTCACATAGCTGAGGGACACACTAAATAAAGCTGCCTCCTCAAATGAGCTGGTATTTGCTTTCAAAATTGTACCAAGAAAAAAGCAACGTGTTCTAGGGGTGGAGAACAGTAATTCGGCCAACTTTTCATTATCTGAGGAGAAGGGATCTGGAAGACAGCATTTATAAACCCACACACGACTCCAGACTGCATTGCATCTAGTACACTAACTTGGCAATTGCTGCCTCCTTATGGGGGCTGCTGTCCTTTCTTGGGAAAAGGTAAAAAAAAAAAAAAAAAACACTGAATGAGATCATCTCTAAGGTCCCCTTCAAATGCTAACAAGTTAGGATTTGATGACTCCATAGGGGACTGTACTCATCTTCCCAGTAACCTCTGATTGCCAAAGGGCTTAAGTTAGGAAAGAACTAATTATTAAATTGAGTGGAGTATCGGAACTCATTATCCCCCCGCCCCCCACTCCCCCAAACAACACTCACTGAAAGGAGAGAATAGCTTTTAGTTCCTTAAGGCTTCTCACACTGGGGATGCCAGATGTTCACACTTTGGGGCATCTAAGAATAACCTGGAGAGTTTTAATGTTATTATTTTGTTCAGTGATATGGAATTTGGTGCCGATGATGAACAGTTCTGACTTCATAGATCTAGGTAGGACCCAAGAATCTGCATTTTTAAAAAGCACCTAATGCTGGTTCTGAGACACACTGAAAACACTGCCTATTCTGCAAACGGCCTCTTCTCTTACCCTTCCTCATCTACCCCTTGTGCCTTTCCCTTTCTACTCATGTGTTTCCCAAACAAAATGCTTGATATTAATCTCTTTCAATCCTAACCATGATTCAAGGCCCAGATCAAATGTCAACATAAAAGGATCACCATCGCTGAAAGGGACTTCCTGCTCTCCTATACCTTGTACCAAGTGCAAACTTTTATAAAAATAAAAAAACTTTCCTTTCACCAAAAAGCCTTTTTTTTTTGGTGGTGGTGGGGGGACTGCAAATCTCTCTCTTACTGGATAGTAAACTCCTTAAAGGTAGATTAAAGCTCTCATTCCTTTACCTCCTACAGTAAAAGCAAACTACAGTGTGTGAGATTCTATAAAGACTCCTTGAATGAATGAATGACCCAGCAATAAATGAATGTATTCAAACATGTTTCTTCTAATATTAGCTGAACTAAAATCACAGGAAACAAAAATTAATTAATTACTTTGTAGTATCTGTCTACAATAGTACCATAAAGTACTTCAGTTTCCTTATCTGTATAACCAGGGGGTTTCAGAAGAATTTTTAAAAAACTTTAGATTTTTTGAATCAAAAGCCTAACATTTCAAATGCTCTGTTTGACGTGACCGTTTACTCCAAGTTGATATCGCAGCTATCTGCATCTGTATTATACAAGCTATCTGTATTCCCAAGACATATTTATTGACTAGCCTTGCCTTGGAGGGACTTTGAAGGAATGTAAGATATGAGCTGGTATAGGAGGAGCCACCAATTTTTTTCTTTTTTAACTTCTGCTTCCTCAAACACAACAATGGTCCTCATGAAAATTTCCAGCAACAAAAATCCACACTAATAGTAATTAGGTGGTACCCATTCTAACAGTTATTTCACAAATGTGCCAAATTCCTAAAGAACTGGGGGAAAAATCTGACTATGACTGTCAAGTTCACTCCTTCTAAAGAAGAATAGAATTCAGAGTTTCCAGTAACCAGTTTAATACTCTAATTTAAAAAGTATATTCCAGCCTAAACATCCACCAATAATCTAAATAGAATTTAAAGTTTTGCCTTCCATCAGATTATCACTTTCGTCAATTAAAGAAAGCCACATTGAACATGTTCTTACTGTTCAATTTGTCATTCTTAAATCAATCCAAAGCTTTCCAAGCAAAATGTACTTGTAATCTAGAATGGTTACATAAATATCTTAAACAGCAATAACCTAACTTGAGTGCAACTAAGATATGCTTTTTAGTGTAACAAAGTAATTGTCAGTTTTGAGAGCAGAACTTCATTTCTCAGTTTTCAAGGTATGATTTAATTTGTGGCAGCAGTAATGGGTCCTCAGGCAGAAAGCCAGGTGGCAAAAGAGGGAAAGTCCTGGGTTTAAGATGATGCCTACAATCGGCTCTTGGAAAACAGAAGGCATCATCTTTACAAAATCTTATCCCAGGTATACAGGACACAGAATGACAGAAGTATACAGAGTGGAAGTCTCAAAAAAAAAAAAAAATCCAAATAAATGTAAAACAAATCAATATGTGTTGTAACACATTGTTAACACGTCTTTCAAAAAAAATTTCAGCACCTCTAGGACAGGCAAGCCACGTGATTTTTTAAAAAGTATCATTTTAGATGATTTTTTTTTTTTTTTGCACAAAAATATCCATAAGTAGCGCAATAAAAACTTTGGGCCGCAGCACAAACAATTTGTGGCCTCGGAAAAGGCAAATTTAACGTTTACAGTGAGAAATACTGAAAGCACTGCATCTAAGAATCAAAGGGGAATCTGAATAGTGTTCCGGTTCTTAACATACGTGATGCACACCCCTGACACGCCAGGGCGAGGGGAAAGAGAGAAAAAGGAGCGGTGACAGCTGCTCCGGGAAAGGACCCGCCTTCGGGCCTGACCCCGCAACCCCGGGACTCTTCATCTATTCCGTACGGTCCCCAGGTGGCGGCCGCTCCATCGCTGCAGCGGTGTTCTCCGCCCGGAACCGTCGCTCACTCACCTACTCGGGAACTCGACTTCGCGGCGCCGGAGACCGCCCAGGCCGCCTCCAGGAGCCGGGGGGACGCAGGCCGGGAGGCGGCCACCTGCGGGGGGGACTGGCGGCGCAGCCCGGGGGCGGGCAGGCGGCGCAGGCCGGGCGCGTCCCTCTGCAGCAGAGCCGAACAGAGCCGCCGCGGGCTCTGATACATGCCGGGCGTCGCCGCCACAAACCGCCGCAGCCCCTCGAGCGGAGCCCCGCTGAGACCGAGACCCGGCAGCTTAACAGACCTCTGGGGCCGCTGGGCGGATGTTCCCAGCCTCCTTCTCACCCAGCCCAAGCCGCGGAAAAAGTCCTGGTTTGCCGAGCCCAGGAAGGATACCAAAGAACAGCCGCAATTGCGGTAGCCACGGCACAATCTGCCGCCGGCCGGCGAGAGCTGGAAAGCAACCGGCGAGTTCAGCGCGCTGACAAAGCGGGCGCTACCAAGCGGGAAGGGAAGGGGGAGACCGGTAGGGACTATCTCCGTCAAGATCAGACTGAGAGTCTTAGACCGAGGTAAGATTGTTTTGAAAGGAAAAGAAAATTCAACTATTATAAAGGGGATGCTGTAGGAGGTCTAAAGTATCGGATATCTGTTGAAGAGGTTTTAAAGAAACAAGCCGTCCCTTCTTCCGGCTGGAATGGAATAGCCCACGGGTTGGGCGTCCCAAGACAGTTCCAAGGCTGTGGCTCAGGGGACACGTGTGTGTCCGGGTGGGACACTCGTCTGTGTCAGCACATGTATGTGCGAACACAGCAAAAGTTGTTCGCTCCCCGGCATTACGACGGGCGTGTTTGCGTTAAACGAGATTAAACACGATGAACCATTGACTGTGTGTGCGAGAGCAATGGTGGATAAGACAACGTCATTTTCCTCAAGGATGTTATACTCAGGCAGAGGCAAAAGGTGGCAAAAGAAATCAAACCATAAAGCTCCACAAATCAGATTAAGATGTATGTCACAAGATGCCATAAATTGGTGATGTAGGTTGGGATGGGAGGAATGGAGAACTGTTTCTAGAAGAACTGGCATTTGAATTGGGCCATGACCCGGAGGTCTAGAATTTACACATATGGAATAGGGGGTGGGGGTGGGAGGATGATTTATACGTGAAGAAAGCAAGTAACTAGAAGAGCCCTGGTGCATTGGAGAGAAAAAAAAACAAAAACTTCTGTTTCTTGTGTAGGAGGGAAGTTAAGGAATAAAAAGCGAAATGCTTCGATAGGTTATATTGCGGTAGATGGAGAATATACCAGACTTAACTTGATAGGCAAGTGGGGCTGTTGATGTTTTGTGAAATGGGGAGCAGTATGGCCGGGCAGTGCTTTAATTTGATGCCATGTTTCTGTGGTACATGAAAAGGGAGGAGACAGGAAACCAGATGAGATGAGAGCTATTCTGGGCTTGCATCAGGTTGATGGTACTTGAAAAGAATGGATAGAAGCAATATCTCAGACTGGGCAGGAAATGATGACTAATTAGGAATGGAAGTGGGGTGGAGAGGAAGGGAAAACTGAAGATTGGATTCCTCTCTGAATGAGGTGTGAGTTGGGAATATTTTCGGTTGCTTTTCCTGATTCCCCTGCCTTGTGGAATCGGAAGTTTTTCATCATCGAGGATATTCAAAGTATTTTTCAGACCTGGGTTATATATCTAACACCCTAAGGGTGTGAATGAATCAGCTGGCACAAGCTGATCACAACTCCTGAAAGACAAGCTTCTTGGCAAGTCATTAAACCCTCTTAATCTCAGTTTCCTTATCCATAAAACAGATAGACTCATACCTTAGTCATTGAGTGAAGTAAAAAGAGGTAATAAAATTAGCCAATAAAAAGTGTTCTGCATTAAATATAGCAAAATGTTGATTGTAAAATCCTGTTGGTGAATATATGGGTGTTCACTTATAATTGTTGTTCTTTTCTATATATTTGGAAATGCTCACAATAAAATATTGGGGGGAAAATTGCTTTGAAAAATTGAAAGTATTGTTCAAATAAAAGCTGTCATTATTAAAAGGGATTCAGAGAGCACGCTATCATAAAAGTGGGTCAGTAGTGTTATTTTTGTTATATATTAAACACTATAAGCAATCAGAAAAATATAAATTAAAACCTGTTTACTTCAAAATTCATTCAGTCACTTCAGCAAATTCATTTGTTGAATGCATATTATGTGCCAGGCTCTATATTATGGCATACAGAGATTAACTGAGCAACCTATTCATAGTAAGGCATTGTAAAAACACAAATCCTTATAATGATCTGATCATAAATGCAGAATCATTATATGAACAAGGTATTGTGGAAACACAGAAGAGGAAACACCTAATTGCCTGGAGACATCAGGAGAGGATTTTAGAAAAAGATGACTTCCAAGCAGAAAAGGATCTGGGAGGACATTAGCAGAGAAGAGAACAGCAAGGCAAGGTAAGAAGGTGCATTCTAGGAACTGCAAGTACCACACATTGATAAGCTTGAGTGCAGGGTGCCAGAAAGGGAGTGGCAGGAGATGAGATGGAAACTGTGAGCTAGGACCAGCGTGAAGGGTTTTGAGAGGAGTTTGGACTTTATCCTGATGGTTCTGGATAAGCAGATAGGGTGTACTATCAAGTTTACATGTTTGAAAGATCATTCTGTTAGCAGTGTGGGAGAGGGAATGGTGACTGGGGAAAGACTAAGAACAGAGTAGGTGAGTGTGCCAATTTGAAACTGTTATGGACCCCAGAAGACCCATGATCTTTTTTTTTTTTAATCATTTTTTGGGGTAGATTTTACCTAGCTTTATTTTTATTTTTCTAATGCATTTTTTTTTATTGAGAACTTTAACATGTATACATAACAGTGATAGCTTTCAAAGTACGATTTAACAAGTAGGGAGCAAATTTCAAAGAATATCATGGGTCACAATTCCATAACTTCAGCTATTTCCATTATTGTAAAATATAAAATGCATATAGAAAGGTGGCAACTCTCGAAGTACAGCTCAACAAGGAGTTATATAGGTAATTTCAAAAATTGTTATGGATTACAGTTCCACAGTTCCAGTTCTTTCCTTATTATACAATATAGGCTATATACAGAAAGTCGAAGACTTTCCAAGCACAATTCAACAAATGGCTATAGAGCAAATTTCAAAGGATATTACAGGTTACAGTTCCACCATGTCATTTACCTCCTTCCAGCTATTCCAACACCCCAGCATCTGAAAAAATATATATATTTATATAGTTTCAGTATTCATAGTCCTTTGTAAAATTTTACCTTGTTTGTTGCTACTCCTTCCTCTCACTTAATCTCTTTCTCTGTCTTCAGTGGTGTCTAGACAGTGAGCACCCTAACTTGTTCTTATTGAAAGGGGGTGTTGACAGTATGGTGAAGGGAGCTGCTTCTGATTGTTGTTCTTAAAGAGGCTGTTGCCTCTGGGTTTTAGGACTTGTCTGGCATCGGAACACTCTGGTGGATTTAAGTTTCTGAGAGATAAAACTTAGCAAGTGAATATTTTATAGAATCTCAGATAGGGACCTAGGTATTTGGGGACTACTTTTGGTAAGGGCATGGCATGCTGTGACCATTTGGGATGTCTAGCTGGAGCTTGCATAAGAGAAACCTCCAGGATAGCCTCTCGACTCTAATTGGAATCTCTCAGCCACTGTGACCTCAGCTTCTTCCTTTCTTCACCCCCACCCCCACCCCTTTTGGTCAAACAGACATTTTCAAACCCTTGCTGCCAGGGCCCAGTTCATTCCTGGGCATCATGTCCCATGTTGCCAGGGAGAGTCATTCCCCTGGGAGTCATATCCCTCATGGCGGGGGCAGGAGGGGAGGGTTAATGAATTTATTTGCTGAGTTGGGCTTAGAGAGAGAAAGGCCACATCTGAGCAACAAAAGAGGTTCCCTGGAGTGCCTCTTAGGCATAATTATAGGAGGGCTCAGCTTCCCATTTACAACCCTAAGTTTCACAAGAGCAAGCCTCAAGTCGAGGGATTGTTTTATTAAGTAGTGGGTTCCTAATTTCACTTAATATATGTTCTATCCCAAGCTAAATGGTCAGTTTCTTACGTTATCTTCACTTAGTTGTATAATTCTCATCACTCTCATCTGTAAACAATTATCTTAACATAATCTATCCCAGAGCTCTTATCAGCTGCAAATTATTCATCTCTATATTAGTGTAGTGTTAGTAAGATATTTCTATTAAACATAGTATTTAATATGTAATGGGTAGTTTTTCCATATACCACGCTGTTGTTAACCCTCTGCAGCAGTGTCATACCTTATAAATATACCATGCTCACACTCATTTAGGTTTGTGTTACTACTCTATGGATTACATACCAAGAATTGAACAACCGTTTATGAACGTTTGCCTTCAATGAGTCAATGATACTTACAATCCCGTTAATAAACCATAGTCACACCTGACCATTCCCATATCATTAAGTTCACCCTCATTATCAAATCTGTACATATCAGATTATTGTTCTTCCTTCAGTAGCTTCTGTCTATCTCTAGGTTCCCTATATTCTACATTATTTGATACTTATTTTACATTTTCCATGGAGTTCACGTTAGTGGTAACATACAATATCTTTCCTTTTGTGTCTGCCTTATTTCACTCAGCATTATCTTCAAGTTCATCCGTGTTGTCACATGTTCCACTAGTTCCTTTGCACAGTCCATTGACTTTTCCTAACATCAGCTGCCCACAGTGAAGCTATATAAAAATAAAACAAATGCTCTTAAAACATGTACTTTCTTGTTACTGCCAAAGACTGGATTAATAAGTAGGCAAACAAAACAAAGTAACAAAGACTCTCTATGACTGTAAAGTATTCTTCAGCTTTTAATAACTGGAGCTATATTGTCTGTAGCACATTTAAAAACACAGAAAAATACCAATTGCTTTGATTGGGTTTTTATAGTTAATATAGGAATTAATCCAAACATCTATGATAGACTCCTTTGGAGATTTCCCATTCATTTTACCCTTTTTCTCAGAAGATAACCTTTTTTCAGCTGTCTTTTTGGAGGATCAACAGGTACCTGGCAGCTGTGAGACGTGCCTCTCAGGTTTCCTACTGCCATCATGAAGGCATGATTGACCAGTGGCCCCAGTAGCTTTGCTCTGATCCCCATCACCACTCTGGTGCCCAGGCAATGCTTCTCACAAGCTGCTCCCAGTCCATGACTGAGTACAACATAGGACACCAAAGCAGGGTTGTTCCTGAGAGATGTGGGACTCCTTGGAGGAGTGATTTTTGCTTGAGGCCTCCCCAAAGACTTAACTGAACTCTCTTAGAACCGTACTGCTGTTTAAGTCCTCCTCCTCTCCCTTCCCTTCTTCTCTCTCTTTTTGGCTTCCTTTCTTCCCTCCCTCTCTCCCTTCATCAGGGTCAGACCTGTTTTGCAGAAATGATGTCTCTCCTGGCCTCCTCCCAGCTCCCCCCCTATACCCCCAGTTTCCTTCACAGGCTTTGCTCCTAATAAATCTCTTGCATGGATGTTGGAAGCCAGTTCTCCAAGTATTACTAACAGTCTGTTGATAATGCTGGTTCAACAAACATTACCTACAAGATTAATCTGAGTTTATTGCTCACCATTGCATGGGAGAACTAATACCTTAAGATATCTTCCATAGCATCTTAAAGAGGGAGAGGCAAGGTCTGATTTTGTTGTGCTTTTAAAATATGATTTAAGGCAGGTCTTTCAATGAGGGGGTTGGGTAAGGACCATGATACAGTAGTACTTTAGGATTGATGGAAACAGCAATTGTTAGGGCAGGGGTCAAAGCATCTTCATAGGTGTACTGTTGATGCTTTCTATTAAAGAGTTGATGGGTTTTTCAAAGAAGTTCCTGTGATGAACAATAAAGTTATTTTCCTGGGAAATAGTCTCTTGGAATGGTAAAGCTACACTAATGAAAACAATGGAATAGTCAGTCATTTCCGTTTTTGTAGTGCATTGCTTCTTGACAGATGCAGATTTATACAGATACAAATAAAAAAAGCAAATTTAAAAACCTTCCCTTATTATCTTTGAAGCAGAAATGGACATCCAAACTCCCACAATAGTCCATGACCAAGGAGAAGTTAAATTTCAATCTCTTATTTAAACTAATTTACACATGGGCTCAAAGGAACCATCAGACTTCCTCTTTATTCCCAAGTCATAACATCATCCAAAAGTCCAAGTATTTCATGGTCTTACTCATGGAAGTTGAGGCTGAATGATGTCAGGTGAGATGATTATTATTCCCTACATCCTAAAGACCAAATATTCCTTTTTTGTATGTGATTAAGATTAAACATTGGCAATTAGCTTGGAATGAAAAGCGCCTGTCTTATTCTTTAAAGGTAAGTGCATAATGCAAAAGATTTCACCTATATTTTTAAAAAGCATTTATAGTGTTATTGAAATCCTCAAAAATTTAAGAAAGATGACAATTAGTGTAGTTTATCATTTAGGAATTATGTTTCGCTGATAAGAAATCTGAAATAATGATGGCTTAAACAAGATAGAGTTTTTTTTTCTTTCTTGTGTAAAGTAGTGTGGAGGCAGGCAGTCCAGGGCTGGTGTGATGTGTCCACATCACCAAAGGTTCTGACTCATTGTATCTTTCTGCTCTGTCATTCACTGATCATAGTTTCTATCCTTAAGTTTACTTCATTACCCAAGATGGCTATTAAAACCATTACGTCCCACATTCTAGCAGAAGGAAGAAGGTAAAAAGGGAATACACCAGCAATCAGTTCCCATTTCAAAGAGCTTTTCTAGAAGGACCTCCAACTATTTCCACATGTATCTCATTAGTCATCTGACTACACTTGTCGGCAAGGGAGACTGGGAAATGTGGTTTTCCAGCAGAGCATATTAACTTCAAGAAAGCAAGACTCCTTGAAATTAGATTGGCAACTAGCAATTTCTGCACACAGAATACTTTGTATCTGAAGTAAGCATGTGATAATAGATTCAGGCTTAAATTGTGACACCATGACACCATAGAATCCATTAAAAAACACATCATTTGCCAGTTCTTTTGCAACCTCCTGTCTAATCTTGCCAACTTCAACATTGTGACTGACAATAATAATGATTAAAAAACAAACACATTTTTCCTTATTTCATTCATTCTTGCAACAAATATTTCAATGTCTCCTAAATGTCAGACAGTGTTCTAGGTGCTTGAGATATATCAGTGAACTAAATAAAGATTCCTGTCCTTGTGGAACTAACATTTTAGCAGGAGTATATAGATAATAAATAAGAAAAGAGTAAATAAATATTTCAATGATGATGATATGACATAAGCATCAAGTCTTAAATCACATTTTGTAGCACAGTAAATCTGTCTTAATTACCTCCTCAACTGACTGAAATATAAACAGTTATAACTTTTTGGAGAAAAGCTTTCAGTCATATCCTTTGATTCATTCATTTTGCTTCTAAGAATCAGAATCTATCCAAGGAAATAATCCTAAGTACCAAAAAGCTTTCTGTGTATAGACATTAATCTTTTTTTTCCGATTACTTAAGAAAGGGGAAAACTGGAAGAAGCCTTATGTCCAGATTAGGGTAATTGTTAAGTAAATTGTGATTCCTTCTTTGGCATTAAATGTTTATAAAAACTATGTAATGACAATGAGGAAGTGGTTATATTATAGTGTTAAATGAAAAAAAAGGTGCAAAATTATTGGAAGAAAATGCTCCAAATTATTAATAGTGCTTATTTTTTAGGGTTGCCCCCCCCCACCCCCCGCTATTTGGAAATGTTTTTTCTAGTTTTCTTGATTGATCATCTACAAACTGGTTAAATTTAAGAAATTAACATAAACACTGAAGACCTAACTTACTATTCTAGTTTGAGCATTAATCAACCACCACATATTGCTAGTTTCACAATATTATGCACCTCTTGTCTTTACTTATATACAAAAATCTGACAAGGGTTTTTCATAATTGTCCCTAATAACCTTCTAAGTAAATCTGAAATCATTTCAGATTTTGACTGCTTGGTCCTGAAGGGGAAAAGAAAACCAACACTTCTTCCACTGAAGGAGTGGAAGCCTCTTTTCATGCAAGGAGAAAAGACCTTTAGAAATGGTCTCAACCAATATTTTTTATGTACAAATGAGAAAGCTGAGACCCATAAGGTTAGGCTATTAATAGCCGAACAAAATTTAGGAATTAGGTTTCCTGACTTTCTAGGAAGGCAAGTGTCTGGAATCAAACCAGAGCCTCATGATTCAATTCCCCAGTGCTGGATGAGAAAAACAAAACAAAATCATCCAGGAACACTGATGATAAGGGGAAACAGAGTGAAAAGTAGTCAACTAGATATATAGACATCATCTGCTTGAAGTTATAAACAAAGAGATTGTTTTTTTAACAGCTTTATTGAAATATAATTCATATACCACCCAAATCACCAGTTTAAAGTATAATGTACAATCATTATAACAATCAATTTTAGAACATTTTTATCAGCCCAAAAAGACATTAGCAATCATTCCTCATTTCTCTCCAAATCCCCAGCCCTTGACAATCACTAACTTATTTTCTGTCTCTATGGATTTACCTAATATGGATATTTCATATAAATGGAGTGATGTAATGTATGGTCTTTTGTGACTGACTTTATTCACTTAGCATATGTTTTAAGGTTTATCCATGTAGAAGCATGTACCAGTACGTCATTCTTTTTTATGGCCAGATAATATTCCATTGCATGGCTATACCACATTATTTCTCTATTAATCAATTGTTGGACATCTGAGATGTTTCCACTTTTTGGCTGTTATGAATAATGCTGCTATAAACATTTGTGTACAAGTTTTTGTGTAGACATATGCTTTCTTTTCTCTTGGGGGTATACACAGGAATGGGATTGCTGGGTCATATGGTAAGTCTATGTTTAACGTTTTTGAGGGACTGTCAGACTATTTTCCAAATGGCTGCATCATTTTACATTTCTACCAGCAATGTACAAGGGTTCCAATTTTTCCACATCCTCACCAACACTTGTTATCTGTCCTTTTGATTAGAGTCATCCTAGTGAGTATAATGCAGTATCTCATTGTGGTTTTGATTTGTATTTCCCTAGTGGATGATGGTGAGCATCTTTTCATGTGCTTATTGGCTATTTTAGTTTCCTTGGCTGCTCAAGCAAATACCATGCAATGGGTTGGCTTAAACAATGGGAATTGATTAGCTTGTGGTTTTGAGAGTAGCACAAGTCCAAATCATATCATCTTCAAGAAGGTGCTTTCTTCCCAAAGATTGACATTTTGGGGCTGGCTGCTGGGTAATCCTTGGCCCTTGCCTCCTCTGTCACATAGCAATGTACACGGTGGCTTCTCCTGGGCTCTCTCCTTTCTTCCGGGTTCCACTGACCTTTAGCTTCTAACTTTCCACGGCTTTCTCTCTGTGTGTCTGAATTTCATTCTGGTTATAAAGGACTCCGTTAGTGGGATTCAGACCCATCCTGGTTAGGTTGGGCCACATCTTAATGGAACTAACCTCATCAAAAATCCTTCTTACATTGGGTTCATACCTACAGGAATGGATTAAATTTAAGAACATATGTTTCTGGTGTACATAGCTTCAAACCTCCATATTGGCCATTTGAATATCTTCTTTGGAGAAATGTCTGTTCAGATCTCTTATCCATTCTTCTGGCTATCCTGGGTCCTTTGAACTTCTAAATTAATTTTAAGATTAGCTTGTCAATTTCTGCAAAAAAAGCCATTTGGGATTTTGATAGGAATTGTGTTGAAGCTATAGAACAATTTGTGCCTCAATATCCTCTTCTTAATGGATTCTTTCCTAATATTTAATGTCCCACTCAAAGCTCTAACTAACTTGGCCTACAGTTTGTCCTGAGCACATATGCAGTTCTGAATATTGTCCCAAACATGGTGCTTGACACAACATTCTTGCTAACTTAAAGCAATCGTCACTATGTTGTCACATGCATTTTTCTTTGGTTTCTCCTCCAATTAAGGTAATGTGTTCCTCAGTCCAACCCTCATCTATTACACATCATCAATTCTAAGATACATGGGATTGCCCCCCACCCCCCAAACGTTTTTACATCTTTGAAATTGGGATATCCTCTTAAATTCAATGAACTACAACAATTACATTCATCAGTGGTGTGATTTATAACCAGTATTTTCCTAACTCTTTTTTTCAGATCTGCTATTCTTTTCCTAAAAGTGACTAGAAAGTTCATGATTTTCCTGCCTTGTGCTGAATCCCGACTGACATGAGTGGGGACCAACCAGCTCCATCTGCATTAGTATCAGGATCATCAGAACCTGAGCCCAGGGTCCCAAGGATATAAGTTCTTTGAATCAGGATGTTCCCAGCCATATTTTTTTCAGTGTGAATATCCTGTTCTCCAATGCAACAAATGCAATGGCCCCAATCTTACTTTTTTGCTTGGTGTAACTGTCATCTGTTTATGAGACCAAGCTATTAAGCAATGAAATTCCCCATATCTAATATTTCAGCACCACATCCCCTTCCATTTTCCCTATCAGTCACCTAGCAAGCTATGTATTAGGATTAGGGCAAACTAAACACCTGATTTTTTTGATGTTAGACAGTCAATTTCTGAGCTGCTTGTCCATATAAATAATAACCAATTTATCTAATAATAATTAAAAATTGGCATGTCTTAATGTAGGTCCTGTATAGCTATATGTTAAAAAATTAGGAAATATGTTTGTCATGTGTATCTAAATCTCCTATTCATTTGCATACCCATTTATCAGACGTCTGGAACTAACTTGACTGTCCTCCAAGAGTATTCTTCAATGTTTCATTAGCTGGTATAATATTTTTAGGGGACTATACCAAAATAGGTAGTAATTCTACCGAAGCTTTATTTAAAATTGAACCACAGCCATCAAGCTGACATCATAACAGGATCTCATCAGCTCCATGGAACAAAATGATTGAAAGTTCCACAGTTGAAAGATCTGTCTGCAGTAAACACTGTTTAGAAGCCTAGCATCAAAGAACTGCTAGGTTATAAGTATAAGGCCACATAGAATTATGTATATCAGAATTGAGAACTGTTTTTGCAAATCAACTGATATTCTTAAACCTATGTGAACTGAAGGAGCAATTATATTTTGTAGCAGTAATAGCAATATTACATAGGAACTCTATCCAAATGGGAGCTTAGGGGTTAATACACCATGTCGGCCAATTTCAAACTTTTAAATGCAGCAGAAAATTTTATTAAAATTCAAAGTTTTGGGTGACAATGGGATTGGGAAAGCCATAAGGACCACACTCCACTTTGTCTAGTTTATGGATGGATGTGTAGAAAAATAGGGGAAGGAAACAAACAGACAAAGGTACCCAGTGTTCTTTTTTACTTCAATTGCTCTTTTTCACTCTAATTATTATTCTTGTTATTTTTGTGTGTGTGCTAATGAAGGTGTCAGGGATTGATTTAGGTGATGAATGTACAACTATGTAATGGTACTGTAAACAATCGAAAGTACGATTTGTTTTGTATGACTGCGTGGTATGTGAATATATCTCAATAAAATGATTTTAAAAAAAAAATAGGTTTACACCCATAGGAACGGATTAGCTTTAAGAGCACGATTTTCTGGGGTATATACAGTTCCAAACCACCACATGTTGTAACATATATATGTAACTCAAAAAAAAAAAAAAAAAAAAATTCAAAGTTTTTCTTAATTGACAGCCTGCAAGATCAATGGTAAAAAATAAGCATATTAGGGGTCTAGAAGGCTAAAGATTCCAAAGAAAGTAGATGCTGCACTCAATGAGTCAATATACAATGATGAGGCAGAAGAGTTTAGGTGACGCAGTAAGGGGCTTCTCTAGTTTGGTTAACAAACAGGAGCTGACATAGGTTTCTTTCAAGTTTCCTGTTTCATCATAAAAATCAGTGCAAATTTGGCCTTCTACACCATGGCACATCTATGTTTGTTTTAAATAAAATTGTTTTATTCCTAAATGTTATTATAAAATGTGTATTGACTAGAAGATGTGCTGTATTTACTGTGTGTTGCTGAGAACAAAACTCTTGTGATGGGAGTGGTACAGGTTAGTCCTGGGTACTGGAAGATACAGGACTTTGGAATGAGATAGACTTAAGTCTAAATTCCAGGTGTAACACGTATAAACTGCATGAATCTGAGCAAATTTTTAACCAGTCTGAGCTTCAGTTTTGTTAACTAGAAAATGATGATAATGCCTGTCTTAGGGTGGCATTATGCATTTTCTCCTTCTTAAGTGATAGCACCCTGAGTTTTAGCTGGTCACAATTACAAGTCTGCATTTTCCAACCTTCTTTTGCAGAAAGGTGAGGCCCTATGACTAAATTCTAATTAACAAAATGTAAGAGGAAGTGTTAAATGGCACTTCAGAGAAGTCTCCTTAGAAGAAGGGTGTGTGGTGTTCTATCCAATTCTCATTAATGTTTTTGAAGTGTGAGTGTGATGACTGGAACTCTGGAGGCCGTTTTGAACCATGAGAATGAAGTTTACACTTTATGGATGGTGAAGCTGAGAACTGAAAAGAGCCTGGGTCCCTCATCACTTTATGGAATTGGCATACCATTCCAAACTGCCTACCTTTGTTCATTTTTCACGTGAGACAAGTTTATTTTCCCATAACCCCCCTCACCCTATTATTAACATCTTGCATTAGTGTGGTACATCTGTTACAACTGATAAAAGAATATTATCATAATTGTACTATTAACTATAGTCCATGGTTTATATTGGGGATCTTTGTTTGTGTTGTACAGTCCTATAGGTTTTCAAAATATTTTTATTCTGGTAACAAATGCACAACCTAAAATTTCTCGTTTTAATGATATTCAAATATATGTCAGTGCCATTAATTAGATTCACAATATTATGGTGCCATCACCACCATCCATTACCAAAAGTACAATGTAAGCATTAACTTTAGCCCTATTCCCTACCCTCACCATGACCCTTGGTAATCTATATTCTACTTTCTGACTCTATGAGTTTGCTTATTCTAATTATTTCATAATAGTGAGATCATAAAATATTTTTCCTTTTGTGTCTGGCTTATTTCACTCAGCATGATGTCTTCAAGGTTGATCCATGTTGTCTCATATGCCAGAAATTCATTCCTTTTTATGACTGAATACTATTCCATTGTATGTATATGCCACATTTTGTTTATCCATTCTTCTGTTGATTGACACTTGGGTTGCCTCCACCTTTCAGCAATTGTGAATAATGCTGCTATGAACATCAGTGTGCAAATATCTGTTTAAGTCTCTGTTTTCAATTTTTTTGGATATATACCTAGAAGAGGGATTGCCAAGTCATATGGTAATTCTATGTTTAGTTTTCTAAAACTGTCTTCCACAGTGGCTGTACCACTTTACATTTCTACCAACTATAAATGAGTGTTCTTACTTCTCCACATCCTCTCCAACATTTGTAATTTCCCATTTTTTTTAATAGTGAGTGTGAAATGGCATCTCATTGTGGTTTTGATATGCATTTCTCCATGACTAATGATGTTGAGCAACTTTTTGTGTTCTTTTTGGCCATTTGTATATCTTCTTTGGAGAAATGTCTACTCAAGTCTTTTGCCCATTTTAAAATTGGTTTGTTTGTCTTTTTGTTATCGAGTTGTAGGGTTTCTTTATATATTCTGGATATTAAACCCTTATCACATAAATGATCTCCAAATATTTTCTCCCATTCTGTGGCAAATTTTTTCATTTTCTTGATAATGTCCCTTATGAACAAAAGTTTTGAATTTTGTGCTTTTGGTGTCTATTTAATGAATTGCTGACAAATGTGATGTTGTGAAGGTTTTCCCCTATGTCTTCTGAGAGTTTTATGGTTTCAGCTCCTATGTTTAGGTCCAAGATCCATTTTGAGTTAATTTTTGTATATGATGTGTATGTGGACACACAGTTTTCCCAGCACCATTTGTTGAAGAGACAATTCTTTCCTCATTTAATGTGCTTGGCACCCTGTCAACACTATCTGGCTATAGATGTGTGGCTTCATTTCTGGACTCTCTATTCTACTGCACTGGTCTATATGTCTTTTTATGCCAGTACCACATTGCTTGATTATTGTGACTTTGTAGTTAAGTTTTGAAATCAGGAAGTGTGAGATATTCAACTTTGTTCTTTTTTAAAGAATGATTCGGCTATTTGGGCCCCTTTGTGATTCCATATGAATTTGAGGATTGGCTTTTCCATTTCTGCAAAATATGCTACTGGAATTTGGATAGGGATTGCCTTGAATCTGTAGAATACTTTGTCTTCCTACCCATGAATGTTATTCCTTCTTATTGTAAAGTTTTATTTTTATATAATTTCAAACTTATAGACAAATTACAAGACTAATACAAAGAACTCCCATATAGCAATAAATATTTTGCTGTTTACTTTATCACTAGCTGTTTTTTAAAGAACTATTTGAGAGCAAGTTGCCGACATGGTGCCCCATTAATCTTAAATACTTCAGTGCTTATTTCCTAACAGCATGGACTTTGTCTTAAACAACCACCAACTTAACATTAATACAATACTATTATCTAACATGGATTAGATATTCAAAGTTTGCCAATTGTCCCAATGATACCTTTATAACTTTTGTTTTTCCTGTTCCAGGATACATTCCAGAATCATGCATTGCATTTAGTTACCATGTCTTTCTAGTCCCCTTATATTTAGAACTTCAACTTTTCTCTGATTTTCATGTTCTTGATATTTTTGAAGAGCAGACACAAATTATTTTATGTGGAATGACCATCAGTTTTGGTTTGTCTGATGTTTCCTAATTATTAACTTCAGGTTATGCTTGTGTTGGCAGGAAAATATATATACGATATCATATATGTCAGAATTCAAATGAGAAGACTCAGGGTGATGTTACTATTGTGATGTCATATTGGTGTAGTGGGATGTCCAGAGCCCATAATTACTTTTCTATCTGTTTTTTCATGTTCAAACAAGATATTTGATAAGTTGATATTAATAGATAGAAATGATGCTGTTTCCTTCTCTGTGCATCATATCAGAAGGCCCAGGATGTCAGTTTGTTTCATTTTTGTTGATGGTAACTTTGATTTCTTAAGTGGTGTCCCCCAAGTAACTGGTTGATGGTACTTCTGGGAAGTCTTCCTAAAAGAAAGGTGAATGCTCTTCCCCTGTCCTTTTCTCTATCCTGCTTCCAAGGATGTGGATAGGAACTGTAAAGTTGCTATTATCCCTTCATAATTAATAAGTAACTTATGGAGAGATAGTTTCAGAGTATGTAAATAACTTGTCCTTCATGAAACATTTACCAACCAGTTTTAACATCCATTGAGGATATCTTGCCTATATCAATTATTATTCTGCTGCAAAATGAAAATTTTCTAACTCAGACATTCTGTGTACATTGACTAACTGACCTTCTAATTTAAGGGATGGTTTTCCCTTCTCCCTCTTTTATGAAGGTATGAATGTATATATGAATGTGTGTATATAAATTTATAAGTTGGTATGTTTTTATATCAGTATAGACTCATGGATTCTCCTTTTACTCTAATGTGTTAAAATCTGACTATTATTGTTTATTTTGATGACTAAAATTGTGCCATACTTGGCCAGTGGTAACCTCTTCAGTCTAGCTCCTGTGTCTTTTTGACATATTTCCTTTTTTTTTTTTTTTTTTTTTTTAGCTCATTTTTATTTTCTGGCACTACAAGATGTTCCAGGCTTATTTTGTACTTTTTCAGCCCCAGCCCTAGAATCAGCCGTTTTTGTTAGGAGATCTGGATCCTTTTAGTGGGGAATGATATTACTTTTTTTAAAAATTATTTTTTGAATGACTAATGCATTCATTTGATACAAACATAATATGAAAGGCAATACTGTGAAAAATTAATTTCTCTCTCTCTGTTGTCCCCCCACTGAAATTAACAGTTTCTTGTGTTTCCTTCCAGATATTTACACATAAACAAGCAAATATACCTCCACACATGCATACACATACACCCATAAGCTGTACCTATTCATCTGCTCCCAGATTTATTTTACTATTTTACTTAATATAAATTGAAGATCTTCCTGTATTTCAATAACTCCTTTGCCCTAATTCTATTGTTTCAATTATATTTTCTTGGCTTGTGATTATTATTTCTTTTGACTGGACTGTTCTAGAAGTACCCAGATTGACTTATACCAATGACAAGTATTAGTCAACACTACCAAGTTCATGTCCCATTTTAAATTAATGAACTGGCATTCTGGATTATAAGTGGATCTCTTATATGTTTGATTACTCTGAACTTATCCTCCTTCCCTCCAGATAATGATATTATCAACTACCATTTCACCCAAGTCTGAAACCTGGAATTACCCTTGAATCACTTCCTTATAGGGTGGCTAGATTTAGTAAATAAAAATATAGGGCAGTCAGTTTGTCTGAAATTTGAATTTCAGATAAACAATGAAAATAATTATAATTTTCAGAATAACAATGAATAATTGAAAAATACCCCAAATATTGCATGGTACATATTTATGCTAAAAATTATTTGTTGTTTATCTGAAATTCAAATTTAATGTACATCTTGTATTTACTTTCTCAAAATCTCTAAGAGTAGTAGAGACTGCTAGCTGTTCACTAGAATCTGATTTCCATTTCTTCAATACAGCTTCCCAGCTTCACATAATTTCTCAGCCTTCCCTGGATTTAGATAGAACCAGAAGTCTAAGTTCTCCAATGGAATATGAGCAGAAGGAATATGTGTTACTTCCAAGCCTGGTCCATACAACAGCCAATCAACTTCCCTTGATGCTCTATCTTCTTTCCTCTTGTGGACTGATATGGCCCTGACTGTGATGGCCAGAGTGACCTGGAAAGCTGTATATTTAAGATGGCAGAGACTTGTTTGGCCTGTATCCCTGAATGCTGTGTGAAGCACAGCCCCTGCCAAACTGGAATCTTGGCCCTGGTATTTGAGAAAGAAATAAACTTGTTCTTTAAACTACTAAATTTTGTTTTTGCTTTTTTTTAAAAATACAGTTTTATTGAGGTATATTCACATACCATACAATCATCCACAGTGTACAATCAGTCGGTAATAATAACATCAGACAGTTGTGCATTCATCATCACAATAAATTTCTAGACATTTTCATTGCTCCAAAAAAGATAAAAATAAGAATAAAAATAAAAGTATAAAAGAACACCTGACAAAGGTACCCAGTGTTCTTTTTTACTTCAATTGCTCTTTTTCACTTTAATTATTATTCTTGTTATTTTTGTGTGTGTGCTAATGAAGGTGTCAGGGATTGATTTAGGTGATGAATGTACAACTATGTAATGGTACTGTGAACAATCAAATGTACGATTTGTTTTGTATGACTGCTTGGTATGTGAATATATCTCAATAAAATGAAGATAAAAAAAAAAAAAAAGAAAACATCTTCTTCAATGACTGGGGCCAGGTAGACACCAAGATGTGACACACTTACAGGGAGGACTGTGACTGAAGTCAGGGGAGAAAGCTCTTATTAAACCATCCTGAGTTATCATTCACAAAACTTACTGTCACAGTCACTGTTTCATTTGCTCAAAAAAGCAGGAGCAATGTGACCTGCAGTTTGTGAATTAATTCTGGAAATCATCATGGATTGACCACTGCTGTTCTATTGATATTTTTAAGAATGATGGCCTCCCTTCCCTATACTGTTGACACCCCCTTTTAATATGAACAAGGTAGGGTGCTCACTGCCTAGACACACCTGAAGACGGAGAAAGGGATTAAGTGAGAGGAAGGCGTAACAACAAACAAGATAAGATTTAACAAAGGTCTATGAATACTGAAACTTGATATAATTATAAATACATTTTTTTGGATGCTGGGGTGTTGGAATGGCTGGACATGGTGGAACTGTAGCCTATAGCATCCCTTGGGATTTTCTCTATAGCTGCTCATTGAATTGTCCTTGAAGATCTTCACATTTCTCTATATACCTTGTGTTGCATAATAAGGAAAGAACTGAAATTGTGAAACCGTAACCCATATCAGTTTTTGAAATTACCTATAAGACTGCTTGTTGAGCTGTACATTGAGAGATGACATCTTTCTGTGTGTATGTTATATTTTACAGTAATGGAAATGGCTGAAGTTATGGAACTGTGATCCATGGCATTCTTTGAGATTTGCTCTCCAACTACTTGTGAAATCGTACTTTGAAAGTTATCACTGTTATGTATATATGTTAAAGTTCACAATAAAAAAATGGAAAAAAAAATAAAAGAACACCTAAAATATTTCATCCCCTAATCCCACCCTATTTCATATTTAATTTTTGTCCCATTTTTCTACTCATCTGTCCATACATTGGATAAAGGGAGTGTGAGCCACAAAGTTTTCACAATCACAAAGTCATACTGTGTAAGCTACATAGTTATATAATCATCTTCAAGAATCAAGGCTACTGGGTTGCAGTTCGACAGTTTCAGGTATTTCCTTCCAGCTATTCCAATACACTAAAATCTAAAATGGGATATGTATGTAGCGCATAAGAATGCCCTCCAGAGTGACCTCTCGACTCCATTTGAAGTCTCTCAGTCACTGAAACTTTCTTTTGTTTCATTTTGCTTCCCCTTTTTGGTCGAGAAGATTTTCTTAACCCCTTGATGCCAGATCCAGGCTTATCCCCAGGAGTCAGTCCCACATTGCCAGGAGATATACACCCCTGGGAGTCATGTCCCACGTAGGGGGGAAGGCACTGAATTTACCTGCTGCATGGGCTTAGAGAGTCAGGTCACATCTGAGCAACAACATAGGTTCTCTGGGGGAGACTCTTAGTACAATTATAAGTAGGCTCAGCCTCCCCTTTGCAGTAACAAGCTTCATAAGGGCAAGGCCCAAGATGGAGAGCTTGGCTTACCAAATTGGTAGTCCTCGATGTTTGTGAGACTATCAGTAATAACACAGATGGTTTATTTCCACATTTTCCCCCAGTTCCTCAGGGAGGCCCTGCATATATATTTTTATTCTCTGCCCAAATTACTTTGGGATGTATCAGGATTTCACACTAACCTGTACAAACTTACCAGATCTCACTTCCTAGTCAAAGTTCCCTATAATTATGGTGTTTGAATAAACTGACTGTACAAGTTAAATTATTTAGTGTGCTACAGAAAGTATAGATCCTGCACCAGATAATTATCTCTTCCCTTGGTATTACACAGAAGTTGAAGTTTTATAACACAGTCAATATCACTCTTTACCCTTTAGACTGATTTGCCTTAGTCCTAACCAGATCTGCTTCATTCATATCTCTAATTGAAGTCTGGGCTCTTTTTCAGCTTTTTAAAAAATAGTTGCTGTATGAGGTAATACTGACATTCATAGCTGCCAAACTCCAGCTCTGAGTCTCAGGTGTCACACAGATACTCGAAATTCCAGAGACAGACTGGTTGTACACAAAGAGCTTAGCATCTCAGAATTTCGCGATAACCATTACAACTCATGAATAGATGTGACTGCTGTAAGAGCTTACAATCTGGGGACCATTACAATAAGTGTTCCCCTGATAAGCTCAATTCTCAGAGTTTTCACATTATAGTTAGTCCATATTAGTGAGGCATTATAATGTTTGTCTTTTTGTTTCTGGCATAAACTACTAAATTTTTGAAATCTATTTGTTTCAGTGATTTACCTTACCATATCAGAATCACATGTTTTAATGATTTTTCTTAAACTTAACAATTCCCCTCACCCAGCAGCGTGCTGCAGCTGACTCTCACTGGTTCTTGCGAGCTGATTGCATGCATCTCTTTTCAACCCCAGTTCAGTGATATCACATTGGTAGCTTGAAAGCGGCCATGGTGGTAGTATTTTCACCAGGGAAATCGGCAAATGCTACTAATCAGTTGCTTTTCTCCTCCCTCAAGATAACTGGTGGACAAACATTTATAAGCACCCTACTGCCCTAACCTTATAGCATTTCACTAGTTCTACCGGAATATTTACTTCCTAAATGGTCTTCCTGCCTTCCTATTTACCTAAAAATTCCTTTTATGTTTCCCCAATGGCTTCGGGTTTTGTCCAAACTCTTTAAGCCTCTAGCAATCTTGTGACCTCAAAATTTGCCTCTGATTCACCCATTTTTGAGCCTACTGTTCTGAGTTTTTGACAAATGTATGTAGCTGTGTAACCACAAACACAGTAAGGATGAGAACATTTCCATCACCCCAAAAAGTTCCCTTATAGCCCCTTCTTAATCAATCTGCACTTTCAAACCCCACCCCAGAAAACCACTGATCAACTTCCTATTGCTGCAGATTATAATGGTCTTTTCTAGATTTTTTTGTAAATTAGATGCAGTACGTACTCTTCAGCATAATATTTTGGAGATACATGCATTTTGTTGGCCCCTCAGTAGTTCCTTGGAGGTTATTTCTTAGTAGTATTCCATTGTGTGAGATACTACAATTTGTTTACCCATTTACGTTTCCTTGGGCATTTGGATTGTTTGCAGTTTTTGCTTTTTAAGAGTAAAGTACTATGAACAATTGTATACCCACCTATGTGTTGATATCTATTTCCATTTCCCTTGGGTTAATCCCTAGGAGTGGAATTGCTAGATTGTATGGTTAATGTGCATTTATATAAAAAATTGATGCACATTATTGTTTTCCAAGTAGTGAAAACAGGAAGACAGAGAGCTTCATTCTGAGATGATGAGCCAGAGTTTTGTTTGTTAAGTAAAATAATTTTTTTTATTAGTTTTGTAAATTTTATAGAAGTAATACATGGATTAAATCTCACTTTAAAATGTCCAATCATTCAAACAGCAGAGGAACAGCTTTGCCCCCATCCCCTCCCCTTCCCTAGACAATTCCTAGTAACAATTTCCTTGGAAGGAGCTTGCCTAGAGCACCTGGGGAGAAGCTTAGGATGTTGTGTCTGGGTCAGGACCCGCTGGGGCGGAACGGAAGGAAGAGGAGGTGCCTGTGAGGAGAAACAGCACTGGAGCAAATGGCCTCTGTCACAATTTCCCCTTGGCTCGGTTGCCATGAAGATTGCTTTTCGGTCTTTGGGGAAGAATTATGTTTAAATAAGGGCACATTATTTAGAAACAGTTATTCTTTTCCCTTGATTGTACAGTGTTTGATAGACACAGGCAGATTCTTGCTTTTGGTGCTCATTTTTCTGGACTCCATGCAAACCACAGCCCTCCAGTACAACCCTAAAGAGGTTAACGTTTCTTACTTCTCTACATTTCAGTCATCTCTTCCTGAGGACACACACTAGATGAAGATCTAGCAAACACCTGGTCTTTTCCACAACACCTGTAAGATGTGGGTATCAGTTGTTACATGTTCTGTTTTCAAAGTGGTAAATTTATCCTATCTCTTCTGGGAGTGGAAAGAGATGCCTTAACTGTGATCTTGGCACATTGACTATTTGCTTTTTCTTTAAGAACCAACCTTAAACTATAAATTGCTGGATTGTAGGACACTTGTTTTCCCAAAAGATGAGAATGCACTGGGGAGCTCAGCTTCATGACTGTTAAGTCTGATTTGGGGCAGAGAGCATAAGAATGTTTTAGTTTCCCAGATGCTAAAACAAATGCCATACAATGGCTTAACAACAGTTAACAGGGGCTGGAAGGCTTGCCTTCTTCTAGGTCAGTACTTTCTAGCTAGCTAGCAATCTTTGGGGTTCCTTGGCTTTTCTGTCAAGTGGCAATGCACATGTCAGCATCTTCTTTCTCTTCCAGGTTCCCTTGCCTTGCAGCTTCTGGCTGCTCCCCATGGCTTCTCTCTCCCTCCGACTTTCACTCAGCTTATGAAGGACCTCAGCAATCCAGATTAAAGCTCAGCCTGATTCAGTTGGGCTACATCTCAACTGAAGTAACATCTTGAAAGTATCCTGTTTACAATGCTTCCATACCCACAAGACCAAAGGTTGGGACCTGAACATGTGTTTGGTGGGGGATATGATTTAATCCCCAACAGCATCTTCAAACACTCATTCATTTGTTCATTCCACAAACATCTATACTGAGCACCCACCGTGTGCCAGGCACAGGGCTAGGTGCTGGGTATAGTAGTGGACAAGATAGACAAGGGTGCCCTTATGGAGCGTTCATCCTAATTGAGGGAAGAGTGATAGATAATAAGCCAACAAAATACACAGGGTAATTATACAGCATGGTCGGTGCTGTGAAGGAAGTAGGATGATGTGATAGAGAGTAAGTAACATTTGAACTGAGACTGAAAGATGAGAATGAGATCCCTGTGAGAAAAGTTAAGTCAGGAAAATGCCAGAGGCAATGACTTCAAGCTAGGAAAACACTTGGTGATTTAGAGAGATAGAAAGGAAGACAAAGTGGTAAGAGCCAGATTCCAATTGTCATCTAAGGAGTTTGGATTTTATTCTAAGAGCAATGGAAAGCCACTGTAGGGTAAACAACAAAGGAAAGACAGCATATGATTTATGTTTTTAAATTTTAAAAACATAAAACATTTGGCTGCTCAGCAGAGAATGGATTGTAAGGGGATGAGTGAAGAAGGGAATGAGACTCTGCTGTCTTCCCAGTGACCTCTTAGCCGAAGACCAGGACTTCCAGGGACACACCTGGAGTGGGAGACTCCCCTCATTCAAGCTCCCTCCATAACTGTGGGAATCTTCTCTCCCTGGCTTCCAATACTGTAGGAGAAGCTCTGTGGTGAGTGAAGACAACAGAGGCCACAGCAACTTTTCTCAGCTTCTTTCTCAGACTTAGGAAGAGGGTCTGTGGGGATGGCCCACATTTGACGGTGGTTCCATGAACTGTTTGATGGTCCTAGCTGCACAAACTTGATTAAGTACAAGCAATGATTAGCCACAGGATCTGTGTCACTAAGTCATATAATTTCCAACAGGAACTGGGGAAATATTAGCAGATGATAATGCAAATGACAGAGAATAATGAAATGTGAACAAAATACCGGATGAGATTAGAAAAAAAAAAAAAAAATAAATCCGAAGAAGCAGGAAGACAATCTCTTAGCCTAAGCCTTTTGAGTAGAAAAGAAGCATAGGGAACTTAAAAAGCCCAGTCCTCCCAGAAGACTTGATAGATTATTCCACTTTTTTTTCAAATGTAGTTTGATATTTAAATGAACTCTTTGAAGTAAATTTGCCAATAGTGTAATAAGAAAAGTCTTTAAGTTGAGGATATAATTTATTCATGTTTCTCTAATGTGCCCTTGACTTCTTATCCAATTTATTCATGACATGATTTACTATTTTATATATCTCAAAGTAAACAAGGATCATTTTAATCTTTTAAGAAACCCATGTTTTTTAAAGTTTGAAAACAAAAATAGGATGTTAGCCACATTCTCTTTATTTGAAGGAGAGTAGATGGAAAGTCAATCCTTTTATCACCTTCATATCACCTTTAATGAAGTAAAAATTTTTGTATATTTATGTACATGTGTCCATACATATTATATGAATGTATGTATACAGGCATGTATAAATGTGTGTGTATGTGATATATATATATCTCCCAAATGGGTTTGTATTTTATTTTTTTATATCAAGGAAATAAGAATCATTTTCAGTGAAATTAGAAAACATGAAACTACTCACATTGCCATGGTATTTGGGAAAGGTATTAAAGGTGGATCTTATTTTCTAGGTATTTAAATTAACCTTCAATGATGCCTAATAAAACTCTCTATTTAAAATATATCTTTTCTCAAAAGAAATAGTAAAATAACAAAAACAAAACAAAACAAAACAAAACATCAATCTCAGCAGTAATCAAAGAAAAAAAAGTCAAAACAAACAAACAGCAACCACTACCCCAAAGCCTGAATATTTTCCCCATATCATCTTGGCAAAAAGGGAAAAAGAGGACAGAAAACACCCAGTGTTTGCAGGGTGATGGTGGGGTAATGTATCTCTGTGGATTATGTTTCAACCATATGTATTGAAATTTTAAATGAACACACCAGTAGTCCTTACACATATATGCTAAGATATATGCATAAAGGTCTTCACCACAGTGCTGTTTATACAAATGAAATGTTTACACAAATGAAAGATCAGAAAAAACTTGGTCTTTTGCCAATCAATGTTAGATTGGATAAATAAATGATTGTGTGAATACATTCACATAATAGTATACCTTGTGGTCATTGTAAATGATGGCTCAGATAGAAATAGAAAGATTTATATCACATAATGTGTGAAAGAGGTGGTTACAGATGAGCTTGTATAGTATGAACCAATTTATGCAAAAATGTATATTTTAAAAAATATATATGCATGTGTGGGTGTGCATGTATGTATATGTAGATAGAAAGATAGATAGGTAAATAGATAGAAAGATAGATGGACAGAGAGATAGATAGATTGATAAATGTCTGAATGGATGGTTACCAGAATGTCAATAGTTTTCGGTTGGATTCATTTCCTTTTTTGGATACTATTCTATATTATATGACTTTTTTTCAATGAGTATGTTTTATTTTTACTGTAAGAAAAACAATAAAGCTATTTTCACCATGGAACAAAAATTAGGTGAATCAACATATTTAAAAATTCATGGGATAAAAAGAGAATACTAGGAACAATTCTACACTCATAAATTTGACATTAGATGCAATGAACCATTCTTTGAAAAATACAAACTATGACAACTCACTCAAAATGAAACAGATAATTTGAAGAGCCCTATAATTACTAAGGAAGTTGAATTTATAACTTAAAAACACTCAAAAGGAAACCTCCAGACCCAGATAATTTCACTGAAGAATTCTACCAAACATTTAAATAATTGACATCAATTCTACACAATTTCTTCCAGAAAACAGAAGAGGAGAAAATACTTAACAATTCATTTTATGATGATAGTATTACTTGACACAAAAGCCAGACAAGGACAGTAGGGGAAAAACAAACAAACAAACTACATACAGATCAACATCCCTCGGGAATATAGATGCAGAAATTCTTAACAAGATAATAGCAAATAGAATTCAACAACATACAAAAAGAATTCTATACATGACCAGGTAGGGCTTACTCCAGAAATGCAAGGCTGGTTCAAATTCCAAGATCAGTCAATATAATCCACCATGTTAACTAGGCTAAAGAGGAAAACCCACATGATCACAATGGTCAATGAAGAAATAGTATTTAACAAAACTTAACCATCATTAATGATAAAAATTATCAGAAAAATAGGAATAGAAGGGAACTTCCTCAACTTGATAAAGAACAGCTACAAAAAACATACAGCTAACATTATATTTCATTGTGAAAGACTGTATTCTTTCTCCCTAAGATTGGGAACAAGGTAAGGATATCCACTCTTGCCACTTTTGTACAATTATAGTACTGGATGTTCTTTCTAACCAGAACAATAAGGCCAGAAAAGGAAAAAAAGGCATAAAGATTGCAAACCACCTCGATGGTTGCTAACATTGACCACAGACATAGGGGACTGGTGGTTTGATGGGTTGAGCCCTCTACCATAGGTTTTACCCTTGGGAAGATGGTTGCTGCAAAGGAGAGGCTAGGCCTCCCTATAATTGTGCCTAAGAGCCTCCTCCCGAATGCCTCTTTGTTGCTCAGATGTGGCCCTGTCTCTCTACCTAAGCCAACTTGAAAGGTGAAATCACTGCCCTCCCCCCTACATGGGATCAGACACCCAGGGGAGTGAATCTCCCTGGCAATGTGGAATATGACTCCCGGGGAGGAATGTAGACCTGGCATCGTGGGACGGAGAACATCTTGACCAAAAGGGGGATGTGAAAGGAAATGAAATAAGCTTCAGTGGCAGAGAGATTCCAAAAGGAGCCGAGAGGTCACTCTGGTGGGCACTCTTACGCACACTTTAGACAACCCTTTTTAGGTTCTAAAGAATTGGGGTAGCTGGTGGTGGATACCTGAAACTATCAAACTACAACCCAGAACCCATGAATCTCGAAGACAGTTGTATAAAAATGTAGCTTATGAGGGGTGACAATGGGATTGGGAAAGCCATAAGGACCACACTCCACTTTGTCTAGTTTATGGATGGATGAGTAGAAAAATAGGGGAAGGAAACAAACAAACAGACAAAGGTACCCAGTGTTCTTTTTTACTTCAATTGCTCTTTTTCACTCTAATTATTATTCTTGTTATTTTTGTGTGTGTGCTAATGAAGGTGTCAGGGATTGATTTAGGTGATGAATGTACAACTATGTAATGGTACTGTGAACAATCGAAAGTACGATTTGTTTTGTATGACTGCGTGGTATGTGAATATATCTCAATAAAATGAAGATAAAAAAAAAAAAGAAATAAAACTGTCCTTATTTGCAGCTAACATGATTGTCCATGTAGAAAATATATAAAAAATTTCCTAGAAGTAGTAAGTGACTTCAGCAAGATCACAGGATACAAGATAAGCATTCAAAAATCAATTGCATTTTCTGTATAAAAGCGATGAACATGTGGACATTGAAATTAAAAATACAATGCTGTTTACAATTGCTAAAAAAAGAAAAAAGTAAATCCTTAGGTGTAAATCTAACAAATCATACACAAGACTTGTATGCTTAAATCTATACAGCACTGATGAAAGCAATCAAAGCAGACCTAAATCAGTGGAGAGGCCTACTGTGTTCATGGACTGGAGGGCTCAACACAGGAAAGATGTCAGTTCTCCATAAATTGATGTACGGGTTTGTTCCAGTTTGCTAATGTTGCCATGATGCAAAACACCAGAAATGGATTGGCTTTTATAAAGAGGGTTTATTTAGTTACCAAGTTACATTATGAAGGCCATGAAAATGTCCAAATGAAGGCATCAACACAAGTATACTTTCACCAAAGGAAGGCCAATGGCATCTGGAAAACCTCTGTTAGTTGGGAAGGCACGTGGCTGGCATCTGCTGATCTCAGGTTGTGTTCCAGCTCCACTCTCAGTTCCTGGGCATTCTTCAAAGTGTCTCTCTTGGCTGCAGCACCTCCTGCTGTCTGTGAATGTTTTTATAGGACTCCAGTGATTCAATTTAGACCCACCCTGAATGGGTGTGGTAACCCCTCCACGGAAATTATTCAATCAAAGGTCTCGCCCACAGTTGATTGAGTCACGTCTCCATGGAAACACTCAATCAAATAATTTCAATGTAATCAACACTAATACATCTGCCTGCTCAAGATTGCGTCAAAGAACAAGGTGTTTTGAGGGGCATAATACATCCAAACTGGCACAAGGTTTAAAGCTATTCTTATCAAAATCCTTGTAGATTTTTTGTAGATATAGATGAGATTATTCTATATCTATCCATATAAAATTATGGACAGGCAAAGGAACTAGAATAGCTAAAACATTTTGAAAAAGAAGAACAAAGTGGGAGGAATCCTTTACCCAAGTTTAAGACTTATAAAGCTATAGTGTTCAAGACTGAGGTATCATTGGAGGGATAGACAATAGATTAATGGGGCCAGATAGAGAACCCAGAAATAGAGAGCTCCTAATACATTTGCCCAACTGATTTCTGACAAAGATGCTAAAGCAATTCAATGGAAGAAAGATAGCCTTTTCAACAAACAGTGCTGGAGCAATTGGACACCCATAGGCAAAAAAATGAACCTAGACCTCAGGGTTATACAGTATGCAAAAATCAGTTCCAAGAATGGACTAATGGAGTGACTAACTGCACATTTGTCTCTGATATTCCTGGAGCTGGTCCCAAAGGGAAAAATTATATGACGAGTTCTCACAGTCAAAAAAGAGGAAGCACAATATTTCCTCAGAGGAGACAAATGTGTTCCTGGCACTCGATTCTAAACTTAATTTTCATGTAACCACATACCTCATGCCTGGTGGTGTAGTGTATGTAATGGTCAATGGGCAGTGGGTCTGGGCCTTGGAGTCGGGCAGATGAGCTTGAAGGCAGCTCCAGAACTCACTAACTGTGTACCATTAACCGTGTGCCCTTTGACCTTTTTCTGAGTCTCAGTTTTCCAGATCTTTAAAACGGAAATTAAAAGAAGTACCACACACACACACACACACACACACACACACACACACACACACACACAATCAACTCAAAATGTATCATGGATTTAAATGTAAAATGTAAAACTATAAAACTTTTAGGAAAAAAAGCATAGGAGAAAATCTTTGGGATCTAGGGCTAGGTAAAGAGTTCTTAGACTTGACACTAAAAGTATGATCCTTAAAAAGGAAAACTGATGAATTGGACTTATCAAAATTAAAACTTCAGTTCTGCAAAAGGCCCTGCTAAAGAGAATGAGAAGACAAGCTACACAGTAGGAGAAAATATTTGCAAACCACATATCCAACAGAGGACTAGTATTTAGAATGCATAAAGAACTCTCAAAACTCAGTAGTAAAAAAAAGCTAATAATCCAGTTAGAACAAGGGCAAAAGACATGAAGAGATATTTCACTGAAGAAGACATAAAACGTCAAATAAGCACATGACAAGATGTTAGCTTTCAGGATGTTAGTTATTAGGAAGTGCAAATTAAAATCACAATAAGATATTACTACATACCTCCCAGAATGGCTAAAATAAAAAATAATGGCAACACCAAAATCTGGTGAGGACGCAGAAAAACTGGATAACTTATACATTGATGGTGAGAATGTAAAATACTATAACCATTCTGGAAAGCAGTTTGTTTCTTTAAAAGCTTTATATGCAACTACCATACGACCCAGCAATTGTACTCCTGGGCATTTATCCCAAAGAAATGAAGATTTATGTTTGCACAAAAACCTGCTCATCAATGTTTATAACAGCTTTATTAGTAATGGCCAAAAACTGGAGACAACCTAGATGTCCCCTAATGGGTGAGTGGTTAAACAAACTGTGGCACATTTATACCATAGAATACTACTCAGAAAAAACAAATAAAAAATTAACTATTGATACATGAAACAACCTGGATAAATCTTCAGAGAATTATACTAAGTGAGAACAGCCAGTTCAGAATGTATGATTCTGTTGATATAACACTTTTGAACTGACAAAATTATAGAAACAGAGAACAGATTAATGGTTGCCAGGGGTTAAAAAAGGGAGTGAAGGTGGGAAGGAAGTGGGTGTGGCTGTAAAAGGGCACCACTGAGGAATCCTTGTAGTGAAGGAAATGTTCTGTATCTTGACTGTATCAATGTCAAAATCCTGCTTGTGATGTTACACTATTGTTTTACAAGATGTTACCATTGGGAAAACTGGGTGAGGGATACACAGGATATCTTGTAATATTTATTTACAATTGCATGTGAATCTATAATTATCTCAAAATAAAAAGTTCAGTTTTTAAAAAAAGATAAAATATGCATGCTTTTTCTGGTTCCCTTTCTCGGCATTTGCCTTGACCTATTAAGGAAAACTTGTACTTGCTCTCTTTGTGAGTCCCAGGAACTGTGTCTGTTCACCAGAAAGTGCTAATGATGACTCATCTAAATATGTCTGTTTTGGAAGTAGTGCAAATACTTCCTTAGCAAATTTCCGTTATTTTCAGTGGTCAAATTGGCAACAGAGCCATTAGTGAATTACGATATGAATTTCCATGGGAAAAGCCATGAGCTGAAAAATTAAAGTTTAGAGCTCTCTGTTATACTCACCAAAACTTGGGAGGAAGCTAATGGGGAAGAAGTCAGTAAACAAATCTAAATTGATTTGCAACATTTTGCAACCTTATAAGGATGTCTTCATCCTCTCCCCTGCCTCCACTGAAGGATACATTTGAATTTAGACGGATGTCCCTAAGAAATCCATCTTTTCAGTTCAGGTCACTTTGATTGACTGAGATTATCTATCTGTCAATCAATCAATCAATCAATCTATCTACCCAGTAGGCAAAAATCGATTTGTTTTATATTCTGAACTGTCACTTTTACATAGACAGCATGTAAATTCTAAATTAATGTATTATGTGTGTTCCCTAGGGTGGTAAAATAAGAATTTTAAAGACAGTTACTAGCTCAGGGAAATGCTAACAAGCTTCCTGAGAGTCTTAAGTGGTCACCTTGATGAGGGAGAGTATCTATGGCTAAATGAAATTTTCCCTACTGATTTTCTATATCACTTTTCCTGATATCCTGTGAATCACAGAATTTTAGCTCTGGAATGAACCCAAGTTCAACCTCTCTAATTTACAGATGAGGAAACTGAGTGATTAATTTTTTATATGTTGCACCATGAGAGAATCAGGATTAGAACCCAGAGCAACTGTCAAGTCCATTGTTTGTTCCACCTTAGCATGTTCCAAAGGTATCTTTACTAGGTGTGCAAATTCCATACTCATACCTCTTTATATTGGGAGACAATGTAGCATAGTGTTTATTTTTTTTATTTTTTATTATTATTTTTTTTAATCTTCATTTTATTGAGATATATTCACATACCACGCAGTCATACAAAACAAATCGTACTTTCGATTGTTTACAGTACCATTACATAGTGGTACATTCATCACCTAAATCAATCCCTGACACCTTCATTAGCACACACACAAAAATAACAAGAATAATAATTAGAGTGAAAAAGAGCAATTGAAGTAAAAAAGAACACTGGGTACCTTTGTCTGTTTGTTTCCTTCCCCTATTTTTCTACTCATCCATCCATAAACTAGACAAAGTGGAGTGTGGTCCTTATGGCTTTCCCAATCCCATTGTCACCCCTCATAAGCTACATTTTTATACAACTGTCTTCGAGATTCATGGGTTCTGGGTTGTAGTTTGATAGTTTCAGGTATCCACCACCAGCTACCCCAATTCTTTAGAACCTAAAAAGGGTTGTCTAAAGTGTGCGTAAGAGTGCCCACCAGAGTGACCTCTCGGCTCCTTTTGGAATCTCTCTGCCACTGAAGCTTATTTCATTTCCTTTCACATCCCCCTTTTGGTCAAGAAGATGTTTTCCGTCCCACGATGCCAGTTCTACATTCCTCCCCGGGAGTCATATTCCACGTTGCCAGGGAGATTCACTCCCCTGGGTGTCTGATCCCACGTAGAGGGGAGGGCAGTGATTTCACCTTTCAAGTTGGATTAGCTAGAGAGACAGGGCCACATCTGAGCAACAAAGAGGCATTCGGGAGGAGGCTCTTAGGTACAACCATAGGGAGGCCTAGCCTCTCCTTTGCAGCAACCGTCTTCCCAAGGGTAAAACCTGTGGTAGAGGGCTCAACCCATCAAACCACCAGTCCCCTATGTCTGTGGTCATGTTAGCAACCATGGAGTTGGGGTAGGCGAATACCCCTGCATTCTCCACAGGCTCCTCAAGGGGGCACCACA
>KN185542.1:0-48232 GCA_000164785.2 Choloepus hoffmanni
GGGGATGTGAAAGGAAATGAAATAAGCTTCAGTGGCAGAGAGATTCCAAAACGAGCCGAGAGGTCACTCTGGTGGGCACTCTTACGCACACTTTACACAACCCTTTTTAGGTTCTAAAGAATTGGGGTAGCTGGTGGTGGATACCTGAAACTATCAAACTACAACCCAGAACCCATGAATCTCGAAGACAGATGTATAAAAATGTAGTTTATGAGAGGTGACAATGGGATTGGGAAAGCCATAAGGACCACACTCCACTTTGTCTAGTTTATGGATGGATGAGTAGAAAAATAGGGGAAGGAAACAAACAGACAAAGGTACCCAGTGTTCTTTTTTACTTCAATTGCTCTTTTTCACTCTAATTATTATTCTTGTTATTTTTGTGTGTGTGCTAATGAAGGTGTCAGTGATTGATTTAGGTGATGAATGTACAACTATGTAATGGTACTGTAAACAATCGAAAGTACGATTTGTTTTGTATGACTGCGTGGTATGTGAATATATCTCAATAAAATGATTAAAAAAAAAAAAAAAAAGAGAGAGAATAGAGAGAAATTTCACTGCCAGTTCAGCCAGCCGGCCTCTCCTGGGGAGTTCATTGGAGACCTTCATTGGAGTTGCCAGCTTGCTGCCTGCCCTACAGAATTTGGACTCTTGTATTCTGCCCTATGGTATTTGGACTCATGCATCCTGCCCTACAGAATTTGGACTCCTACATCCCCAGAATTGCATGAGACATTTTATAAAATCTCATGGTTACAGATATATACTATTGGTTCTGTTTCACTAAAGAACCCTGACTAATAAATACAGCAATTGTATATTTAAATTTCTGAGGAACTGACAAAGTATTTTCCACAGAAGCTGTACAATTTTCTCATTCCAAAGTCTGGTCTCCTTTGTTGATGGTTTCTCAATTTATATCTTGTCCTTTTGGATGGGCTATAATTTCATATTTTTTTCTAATTCAGTTTTATTGAGATGTATTCACATACTATAAATCATCCATTGTGTACAATCACCTGTTCACAGCACTATCATATAGCTGTGCATTCATTACCCCAATCTATTTTTGAACATTTTCCTTACACCAGAAAGAATCAGAATAAGAATAAAGTATAAAAATATAAAGTAACATTCAAATCACCCCCATCCCACCCTACTTTTCATTTACATTTTGTCCCCATTTTTCTACTCATCCTTTCATACACAGGATAAAGGGAGTGCAATCCACAGGGTTTTCACAATCATACTGTCACCCCTTGTAAGCTACACTGTTTTACAATCATCTTCAAGAGTCAAGGCTATTGGGATGGTGTTTGGTAGTTTCAGATATTTACTTCTAGCTATTCCAATATATTAAAACCTGAAAAGTTATCTATATAGTGCATAAGAATGTCCACCTGAGTGACCTCTCCACTCCATTTGAAATCTCTCAGCCACTGAAACTTTATTTTGTTTCATTTCACATCCCTCTTTTGGTCAAGAAGATGTTCTCAATCCCATGATGCTGGATCCAGGTTCATCCCCAGGAGTCATATCCTGCATAGCCAGGGAGATTTACACCCCTGGGAGTCAGGTCCCACATGGGGGGAGGGCAGTGAGATCACCCACCAAGGTGACTTAGTTAGAGACAGAGGGCCACACATGAGCAACAAAAAGGCACTCATGGGGATATTCTTAGGCACAATTATAAGCAGGTTTAGCCTCTCCTTGCAGCAACAAGCTTCATAGGGGCCAGTCCCAAGGCAGAGGGATCAGCACATCAAGCCATCAGTCCACATTGATTGTGAGAACATCAGCAACAGTCCAGGTGAGGAATTCCAACACCTCTGCATCCTCCCCTAGCTCTTCTGGGGGGCCCCAAATATATATTTTCATTCTCCACCCAAATTACTTTAGGATGTATTGCTATTTCATTCTAATATATACAGACCTACCATAGCTCACTTCCTATTCAAAGGTACGTGTAATTGTAGTGTTTGAACAAATTGACTGTAGAAGTTATATTGTTTAGAAAATAAAGATCCTACAACAAATGAACATCTCTTCTCTTGGTCTCACATGGAAGTTGAAGTTTTAACACACAGTTTCAACCTATACCCTTTGGGCCAATTTGCTCTAGTCTTAATGAGATCTGCTTTATTCATATCTCTAATTGAAGTCTGGGCTCTATTACAGTTTTTTTTTAACAGTTGCTGTATGTGTTAATATTGATATTCATATCTGCTGAGCTCTAACTCTGAGCTTCAGGTGTCACACAGATACCCAATATTCCAGAGACCAATAAGGGTATACACTAAGTTTTCAACATCTCAGAGTTTGGACATAGCCATTACAATTCAGGAATAGATTTGATTACTGTAAAAGCTTACAATCTAGGGACCATTACAATAATCATTTCCCTGTTAGGCTGTGCTCTAAGATTCAATTCTGAGTATACACATTGTAGTTAGTCCATATTAGTGTTGTATTTTAGTGTTTGCTTTTGCTTCTAGCATACTTCACTCAAAATGCTGTCTACAGGATCCATTCACATTGTTGTGAGTCTCACAGCTTCACTCATTCTTGTAGTTGCTGAATATCCCATCATATGCATACACTACAGTTCACCATTCTGTTTCTCAGTCAGTATACCCTTAGGCCACCTCCACCCACTGCAAATCATGAATACTGCCTCCATAAACACCAATGTGCAAATGCCCATTCATATCTCTGCTCTCAGATCTTCCAAATACATATCCCATAATGAGATTGTAGGACCTTATGGCCCCATATACTTAGCTTCTTTTGGAGCCACCACAGTGACCTCCAGAAAGGTGTACCATTCTACCAGAATGACCTCCAGAATGGTGTACCATTCTACCTCCACATCAACATTAAATAGATACATCCATCTCTCCACATTTTCTCCAGCACTTTTACCTGTATTTATATTTTTTCCTACAATTTATAGAGATATATTCACATAAGATACAGCAATCCACAGTGTGCAATCAGTTGTTCACAGCGTCATCATATAGTTATACATTTATCACAACAGTCACCACTTGAACATATTGATTATTATGAAAAAGTTTTTCTGGTGAATAAAAAAATAAAAACTAAAATAAAAATATACAGTACAGTATAATAGTAAGGACAGAAAACAACACCACCACCAAGAATCCAACAACCCTCCCCCATATCCTCCTCTCACACACATTTAATTTTGGTATATTGCCTTTGTTACATTTAATGGAAGCATACTGGAATGTTACTGTTGACCATAGATTCCAGTTTTCTTTGATAATTTTTTTTTTCCCAAATACCATCCCTTTTTCAATACTCTGCAAGTTTGGCATTCATTTGTTCTCCCACATGTGAGAACATTTCTACATTTTTACATTTACCAACAGTCATTGGCCACTCCAGTTTGTGCCAAGTTATACATTCCCAGTCTTCATCATCTATCTTTACCTCTGGTATCTTACATTCCCCTATCCCCCTGCTTTCAGCTTTATTCACAGACATCTTTGTTTCATGTACTTACAATACTGTGCTACCAATACACAGTACTATGCTGTCTATTTCTAGATCTGTACAATCAATGCTGTTCAACACTTCTGTAGTCCTTCAGCATCAAATTTCTGATATCTACCCTCTTTCTATCTCCTGCAGCCTGTGTTATCAGCTTTTAACTCTCAGAGTTTGCAATTAATGTTAGTTCATATTAGTGACACCATACAGTATTTGTACTTTTGTTTCTGGCCAACTTCACTCAACATAATGTCCTCAAGGTTCATCCATTTTATTATATGTTCTATGTCTTTGTTCTGTCTTACAGCTGCATAATATTCCATCATGTGTATATATCACAGTTTGTTTATCCACTCATCCATTGATGGACATTTGGGCTGCTTCTTTCTCTTGGCAATCATGAAAAGTGCTGCAGTGAACATCAGTTAACAAATGTCTGTTTGCATCTTAAATTTCAGTTCCTTTGAGTATATACCTAGCAATGGAATAGCTGGATCATATGGCAAATCTATACTTAGCTTCCTGAGGAACCTCCACACTGTCTTCCAGAGTGGTTGCAACATTCTACATTCCACCAGCAATGAATAAGTGTGCCTCTTTCTCCACATCCTCCCCAGCACTTGTAATTTTCTGTTAGGTGTGAGATGATATCTCATTGTGGTTTTTATTTGCATTTCCCTAACAGCCAGTGAAATTGAGCATTTTTTCATATGTTTTTGAGCCATTTGTATTTATTCTTCAGAAAAGTGTTTGTCCATGTCTTTTGCCCATTTTTTAGTTGGGTTGTTTGTCTTTCTGTTGTTGAGTTGTTGGATTGCTTTATATATTCAGGATAGTATACCCTTATCTGAAATGTGGTTTCCAAATATTGTCTCCCATTGTGTAGGCTGCCTTTTTACTTTTCTAACAAAGTCATTTGATGTTCAAAAGTGTTTGATTTTGAGGAGATCCCATTTGTCTATTTGTTCTTTTGCTGCTTATGCTTTGGGTGTAAATTCTAGGAAAACAACACCTATCAGAAGATTTTTAGGATAGTGCCCTATGTTTTCTTCTAAGAGTCTTATGGTCTTAGTGCTTATGTTTAGGTCTTTGATCCAATTCGAGTTAATTTTTGTATAAGGTGTGAGGTAGGAATCCTCTTTCATTATTTTGGAAATGCATATCTAATTCTCCAAACTCCATTTCTTTAAGAGGGTGCCCTGTCCCAGTTGATTTGTCTTGACTGCCTTATCAAAGATCAATTGTCCATAGTTGCGAGAGTCTATTTCTGAGCAATCAATTTGATTCCATTGGCTGGTATCTTTGTCCTTATGCCAGTACCATGTTATTTTGAGCACTGTAGCTTTGTAATATGCTTCAAAGTCAGGTAGTGTGGGACCTCCCACTTCATTCCTCTTTCTGAAGATATTTTTGGCTATTCAGGGCATTTTGCCCTTCCAAATAAATTTGATTATTGGTTTTACCATTTCTGCAAAGTAAGTTGTTGGGATTTTAATTGGTATTGCATTGAATCTATAAATCAGTTTAGGTAAAGTTGACATCTTAATTATATTTAGTCTTCCAATCCATGAACACAGTATATTCTTCCAATTTTTTAGGGCTTGTTTGATTTCTTTTAGCAGTTTCTTGTGATTTTCTTTGTATAGGTCTTTTGTGGTCTTTGTTAAGTTTATTCCTAAATACTTGATTACTTTGTTGCTATTGTAAATATAATTTTTTATTATTTCTTCCTCTTGCCGCACATTATTTGTGTATAAGAACACTACAGATTTTTGTGTGTTGATCTTTTAGTCAGCCACTTTGCTGTATTCTTTGATTAGGTCTAATAGCTTTACTCTAGATTTTTCTGGATTTTCTACATATAGAATCATGTCATCTGCAAACAGTGAAAGTTTTACTTCTTTTTCTCCAATTTGGATGCCTTTTATTTCTTTTTCTTGCCTAATTGCCCTAGCTAGAACTTCCAGTACAATAGTGAATAACAATGGTGATAGTGGGCATCCATGTGTTATTCCAGATCTCAGAGGGAATGCTTTCAGTCTCTCCTCATTGAGTACAATGTTAGCTATGGGGTTTTCATATATTGACTTTATCATATTTAGAAAATTCCCTTCTATTCCTGTACTTTGAAGTGTTTTCCTCAAGAAAGAGTGTTGAATTTTTCAAATGCCTTTTCTGCATTGATCAAGATGATCATGTGGTCCTTTGCTTTGATTTATTGATGTGGTGGATTGCATTAATTGATTTTCTTGTGTTGAACCAGCCTTGCATACCTGGAATAAACCCCATTTGGTCATGGTGTATAATTATTTTAAAGTGCTGCTAGATTTGATTTGTGAGTATTTTGTTGAGGATTTTTGCATCTATATTCATTAAAGAGTTTGGTCTATAATTTTCTTTTTTTGTAGTATCTTTGTCTGATTTTGGTATTAGGTGATGCTGGCTTCATAGAATGAGTTGGGTAGCTTTCCCTCCTTTTCAATTTTTTTGAAGAGTTTGTGCAGGATTGGCATTGATTCTTTCTTGAATGCTTGGTAGAATTCATATGTGAAGCCATCCGGTCCTGTGCTTTTCTTTTCTGTGAGCTTTTTGATGACTGACTGAATTTCTTTGCTTGTGAGTGGTTTGTTGAGGTCCTCTATTTCTTCTTGGGTCATTGTTGGTTGTTTATGCTTTTCTAGCAAGTTGTCCATTTCATATAAGTTGTCCAGTTTATTGGCATATAGTTGCTGGTATTATCTTCTCATTATTTCCTTTATTTCTGCATGGTCAGAGCTATGTTTCTTTTCTGATTGCATTTATTTGCATCTGCTCTGTCTCTCTGTTTCTCTCTCTCTCTCTTTCTCTCTCTCTCTCTCTCTCTCTCTCTCTCTCTCTCTCTCTCTCTCTCTCTCTCTCTCTCTCTCATTAGCCTAGATAAGGGTCCATCAATTTTGTTGATTTTCTTGAAGAACCAGCTTCTGGTTTTGTTGATTCTCTTTATTGATTTCCTGGTCTCAGTTTCATTTATTTATGCTGTGATCTTTGTTATTTCTTTCCTTGTTTGCTTTGGGGTTTATTTTGCTCTTCTTTCTCTAGTTCCTCCAGGTGGGCAGTTAATTCCTCAATTTTTGCTGTCTGTTTTTCATTCTTTTACCTAGGATTTTCCTGTTGTTTGTCTTTGTTCTCTAACATTTAGTGTTTAGTTCAGCTTATTCTAGACTTTCAACTTTGATTCTGTTTAGTTAATCAGATTTTTTCACCCCTTGTTTTCCTGTTTCTTGCCCTGCTTCTATGTATCCCTTTTGTGTGGTGACCTCCTGAGTTATGGTCAACCTCAGTCAGGTTTCCCTAGTCCAGTGATGCCCGGTCTTGGGAGGAGGGTATGGAGTTTCCTTGAAAATAAGACCCTCCTGTGAGGCCTTTAGACTCTGTGGTTCTCCTATGCTGTCCAGCATGTGATGCTTGCCAGCCCACAGATCTCTCACCAGTGTAAGGAGGCAGGGAGCCTTTAGATCTCCAGGTGACCCTGACCCTGTCGGGTCCCTGGCTGACTGAAGCTAGTTTCTGAATTCCAACCCCTGGAATCTGAGTTCCCAAAAGGACTGGGAAGTTATGGTGTTTAGCAAATTTTCCCTGTCACTAGACTTACTGCTTTGTCTCTCAGAGCTATCTTAGCTCTGCTCTTGCCTGAGCCCAAATTGCAAGTCTTTGAGGCTTTCTTTAGTGTGCTTCTTAGAATAATTGTTTTAGAAAAAGAGAAAAAAATAAAAAAGGAAGTGCCCAATATGGACTATTTACAGTCCTTGCAGATCTAATGGGCTATTGAAATGCTAAAAGTCCAGGAACTGAGAGCGATTAAGGAACAATCAAAGAAGCAGAGAAGCTGGCTTTTCATATAAGGGCTCTCCTTCCCTTGATTTGCTTATGTGTCTAATTCAGTTTGAGCCCTGCCCTTCTCTGTATTATGCTCACCTGACTCCAAAGTCTCTTTTTTTTATTTTGTTTTCTATTTTTTTCTGTTTTGCTAGCCCTATCTCCTCTCTGCTGGGCTGACTGCTCCCTGATTTCTCAGTGTCTACTCTCAGTTTATCTATGGTTGCAGCTTTCATTCTCCCTCCTGGTTCCCAGCACCGATGGCCCCTCTTCCCATGGGAATGTGCCTGGCAGGGAGGGGTGATGTGCCCCCTGGCCATGGGAACTTACAGATTTCACTGATCTCAGCTCTTCCTCACATTCATATGTGTTATATGAAGTTTGTTCAATCTTGGACTCCTGTGTGGTGTCTGGTCCACACAGTTCCTGGCTCTCTACCAACCACCCTGGAGGAGTAACTGCAACTTATACCTCACCACTCCACCATCTTGCCCCTGCTATATTTCATTTTATTTGTTTTTCTTGTAAACTTTTCTTACATAGTGTAAATTTTAATTTTTAATGTGTTAATTCTGGAACTTCTTCTCTGAACTGTGTCTTCTTAAGTTTGTATGCAGCCAACAATGTGACAGATATTTCCTTGAGTGCCAGGGGCTAACCAAAACAAATGAACCATCACACACACACAGAAACTTTTCAGTCTTTGCAAATTGGTTCTGCATTAGCAGGTGCCACCCAAAAGACTAGCTTCCCATCAAGAATGTCAACCCAATGCCAAAGTGAAATGCTGGGTCCTTTCTGTCTTTTCTGAGCCTGTGTTTTGTCCTGGGCTTCTGCTCCCTCATGGCTTTAGGAATACCACAGTTTAAAAGAAACCTGAATGTCCCCTCCATTCCCTATGAAACACTCACCCCCTCCCCATAGTCTATTGTGTGTCAAAACTGTCAATCCTTTGCCCCAGGCAGCTTTGAGTTGTTTCTTATACTGCTTTAGCCTTCTGCAATCTGCTTCTGCCTGCAGGACAAGTATTGGGAGGGTGAGCCAGAGAGGAGTTTCTTGATTTTGTCTTTCAGGATGCCCCCTGGTAGACTGACATGAACATGTGGGTACCCCAGTATGTGCATAGTGATTACTCCCTTCTCACCAAAAGAGAACCAGGGACCCACACTGGAAACACAGGCAGGCTCCATATCACACCACAAAGGGTTTGGAGAGGGTTAACAAGGGTACCATGGGGTTCACCTATCATCCTTAAGGGTATATTTTCTAGATTTGGTACTTGCTCACTTACTGAAACTCTGTACCTGTTTTCTGGAGTTTTGAGGAAGTTAGCTCTACTAATTTTTACTATTTTTTCCAAGATTCTGTGGGGGAGCAATGCTCTTGAGAATGCCACACTACACTCTTGATGGACCAGGAGAGCCCTTTCTTTTCTTCTTAACCTAACTTCCACTTTTCAATATGTATCCTGTCTGGTGAATCATCTCTTGTTTCTTCATGACTCAGCTCAAAATTTACCTCTTTTGAGAGTCTTTTCTGATGTTCTCCATGCCCATTCTGAGTTAGATGTCACTTCTTTCTTCTCAATAGTACTTTAAACATACCATAATCATAGTATGATAGTCACAGTTGTATCCTGAGCAGAGGATCTCATCTATAGTTGTTGCTCATTGACTGCATGTTAAATGATGAACGGTGTTAGTGTTTTCTTTTTAACTAGATTCATGTTAGTTCATATTACTGAGACCATGCAGTATTTGTCCTTTTGTTTCTGGCTAACTTTGCTTAACATAATTTCCTCAAGGTTCATCCAGGTTATTATATGTTCCATGACTTTGTTCTGTCTTAAAGCTGTGTCATATTCCACTGTACATATATGCAACAGTTTGTTTATCCACTCTTCCAGTGATGTGCATTTGGGCTGTTTCCATCTCTTGGCAATTGTGAATAATGCCACTATAAATATCAGTTTACAAATGTCTGTTCATGTCTTAACTTTCAGTTCCTCTGAGTATATAACTAATAATGGAATATCTGGGTCATATGGCAAATCTGTACTTAGCTTCTTGATGAATCACCAAAATGTCTTCCAGAATGGCAGCACCAATCTACATACCCACCAAAAGTGAATAAGTGTGACTCTTTCTCCACATCCTCTCCAGCACTTGCAATTTTATGTTTTTTTTTTTTTTTTTGATAATGGGCATTCTGGTAAGTGTGAGATGATAGCTCGTTGTGGTTTTGATTTGCATTTCCCTAATAGCCAGTGAAGTTGAACATTTTTTCATATGTTTTTGAGACATTTGTATTTTCTCTATAGAAAAGTGTCTGTCCATACCATTTGCCCATTTTTTAATTGGGCTGTTTGTCTTTATTTTGTTGAGTTGCAGGATCCCTTTACATGTTCAGGATATTAAACCCTTGTCTGATATATGGATTCCAAATATTGTCTCCCATTGCATAGGCTTCCTTTTTACTTTCCTGACAAAGCCCTTTGATGTACAAAAGTATTTAATTTTGAACAGATCCTATTTATGTATTTTTCTTTGGTTGCTCACACTTTGGTTGTAAGGTCTAGGAAACCACCTCCTATCACAAGTTCTTTAATATATTGTCCTACATTTTCTTGCAAGTGTCTTATGGTATTAGTGCTAATGTTTAGGACTTTGATCCATTCTGAGTTAATTTTTCTATAAGGTGTGAATTTTTCTATAAGGTGTGAGATAGGAGTCCTCTTTCATTCTTTTTCAAATGGATATCCAGTTCTTCAAATACAATTAATTGAAGAGGCTGCTCTGTTCCAGTTGCTTTGCCTTGACTGTCTTATCAAATATCAATTTTCTGTAGATGTGAGGGTTTATTTCCAACCACTCAATTTGATTCCATTGGCCAGTATGGCTATCCTTATGCCAGTACCATGCTGTTTTGACCACTGTAGCTTTGTAATAGGTTTCAAAGTAAGATAGTGTGAGACCTCCCACTTTGTTCCTCTTTCTCAAGATATTTTTGACTCTTTGTGGCACCTTGCCCTTCCAAATAAATTTGGTTGTTTTTTCTATTTCTGCAAAGAAAGTTGTAGGGATTTTAATTATTATTGCATTGAATCTATAAATCAGTTTAGGTAGAATTTACATCTTAACTATATCTAGTCATACAAACCATGAACATGGCATGTTCTTCTGCTTTTTTAGTCCTGTTTTAATTATTTTAGCAGTTTCTTGTAGTTTTCTCTGTACAGATCTTCAGTGGCCTTGGTTAAATTTTTCCCTGAATACTTGATTCTTTTGGTTGCTATTGTAAATGGAATTTTTTTCTTGATTCCCTCCTCCTGTTGCACATTACTTGTGTATACGAACACTACTGAATTTTGCATGTTGATCTTGTAGCCTGTCACCTTTCTGTATTCATTGATTAGCTCTAGTAACTTTGCTCTAGATCTTTCTGGATTTTTTACATATAGAATCATGTCATCTGCAAACTGTGAAAGTTTTACTTTTTCCTCTCCAATATGGATGCCTTTTTTTTCTTTTCCTTGCCTAATTGCTCTAGCTAGCACTTCCAGCACAATGTTGAATAACAATGGTGACAGTGGGCATCCCTGTCTTGTTCTCGATCTTAGATGGAAAGCTTTGAGTCTTTCCCCATTGAGTGTGATGTTAGCTGTGGGTATTTCATCTATTGGCTCTATAATATTTAGAAAGTTCCCCTTATTCCTATCAATTGAAGTGTTTTCTTCAAGAAAAGATGGTGAATTATGTCAAATGCTTTTTCTGCATTGATCAAGATGATCATGTGTTTCTTCCACTTTGATTTCTTTATGTGGTGTATTACATTAATTGATTTTCTTATGTTGAAGCTGCCTTGCATACCTGGAATAAATCCCACATGGTCCTGGTCTGTAACTCTTTTAATGTGCTGCTTTATTCAATTTGCAAGTATTTTGTTGAGGATTTTTGCATCTATATTCATTATAGAGATTGGTCTATAATTTTCTTTTTTTTTAGTATCTTTATCTGAATTAAGTATTAGGGTGATGTTGGCTTCATAGAAAGTGTTAAGTAGTTTTCCCTCCTCTTCAATTTTTTGAAGAGTTTGAGCAGAGTTTGTCCAAATTCTTTCTTGAATGCTTGGTAGAACTCAAATGTGAGGCCATCTGGTCCTGGGCTTTCATTTTTTGTGAGCTTTTTCATGACTAACTCAGTCTCTTTACTTGTGATTGATTTGTTGAGGTTGTCTATTTTTTTCTCCAGTCAATGTTGGTTGTTTGTGCTTTTCTAGGAAATCATCCATTTCACCTAAGTTGTCCAGTTAATCATATAGTTGCTCATAGTATCTTCTTATTTTCTCCTTTATTTCTATGGGGTCAATATTTGCATATCCTTCCCCATTGCTGATTGTACTTATTTGAATATGCTCTCTCTCTTTTATTGGTAGCTTAGATAAAGATATGCCAATTTTATTGATTTTCTCAAATAGCCAAACTCTTGTTTTGTGGATTCTCTCAACTGTTTTCCTGTTCTCAATTTCATTTATTTCTGCTTTAATGTTTGTTACTTTTTTTCTACTGTTTGCTTTGGAGTTAATTTGCTTTTCTTTCTCTATTTCCTCTTGGTGAACAGTTAGTTCCTCAATTTTTGCTCTCTCTTCTCTTTTAATATAGGTATTTAGGGCAATAAATATCTCTCTTAGCACCATCCATGCTGCATCCCATAAGTTTTGATATGTTGTGCTTACATTGTCATTTGCCTCAAGGCATTTACTAATTTATCTGGTAATTTCTTTCTTTACCCACTGGCTTTCTAAGAGTGTGTTGCTTACCCTCCATGTATTTGTAATTTTTATGACCTTCTCTCTGTTATTTATTTCCAACTTCATTCCACTATGATCCAAGAACTTGTTTTGTATAATACCAATATTTTTATGTGTTGAACCTTGCTTTGTTATGCAACATGTAGTCTACCCTAGAGAATGTTCCATGAGCATTGAGAAAAATGTATATCCAGCTGTTGTAGGATGTAGTGTTCTAGAAATAAATATCAAATCCAGTTCATTTATTGTACAATTTAACATCTTCATTTCCTTATTGATCCTTTATCTAGATATTCTATCCATTGACAAAAGCTGTGTATTGAATTCTTCAACTATTATGGAAGAGGAATGTATTTCTCCCTTCAGTGTGCATGGTGTTTGCCTCCTGTATTTTGGGGCATTATGACTTGGCACACAAACATTTATGTTTGTTATGTTTTCTTCATGAATTGCTTATTTTATTAATATATAGTGTCCTTTTCTGTATCTAATTGTTTTACATTTGAAGTCTAATTTGTCTGATATTAATATAGCTACTCTCATTTTTTTCTGGTTGTTGTTTGCGCAATATATATTTTTTGAACCTTTAACTTTCAGCCTATTTTTGTCCTTGTGTCTAAAGTGAGTTTATTGTAGACAGCATATAGATGGGCCCTGTTTTTGAATCCATTCTGCCAGTCTATGTCTTTTTATTGGGGAGTTTAATCCATTAACATTTAATGTTATTACTGTAAGGGCAGTACTTTCTTCTACCATTCTGTCTTTTGGATTTTATAAATGATATCTTATTTTTTGTCTCTCTCTCCCTTTTACCTTTCCTGACATTTTTCATTTCTACACTCTTTTCCAAACCTATCTCTCCTGTCTTTTCCTATCATCCTGTAGTGCTCCCTTCAGTATTTCTTGTAATGTTGGTCTCTTTTTTTTTTTGTAATTGTATTAGTTTTATAATTTTCTGTAACAAATTACCACAAACTTGGTGGCTTAAACAATAAAATTTATCATCTTACAGTTCTGTAGGCCAGAGGTCTGGCATAGGTCTCACTGGGCTAAATAAAATCAAGGTGTCAGAAAGGCTGTGTTCCTTTCTGGAGGTTCTGGGAAGAAACTGTTTCCTTGACTTTTCCAGCATCTAGAGGTCATCCACATTCCTTGGCTCATGGCCCCTTTTCTCCATCTTCAAAGCAAGCAAAGGTGGGTTGAGTCCTTCTTGCATCACATCAATCCAACCTCCCCTTCTGCTTCCCTCTTCCACTTTATTTTTAAATTTTTTTATTGAGATTGTTCAGATACCATACAACTATCCAAAGATCCAAAGTGTGCAATCAGTTGCCCACGGCACCACAATACAGCTGTGCATCCATCAACACAATTATTTTTTTCAATTTTTAGAACATTTTCACTACTCTAGAAAAGAAACAAAGACAAAAAAAGGAAACGCACATCTTCCCATGCCCCTAACCATGCCACCCCCATCCATTATTGATTAATAGTTTTAGTATAGTACATTTGTTACTGTTGACGAAAGAATGTTAAAATACTACTACCTATAGTATATAGTTTGCAATAGGTATATATTTTTTCCCTATATGCCTCTCTATCATTAACCTCTAGTTATACTGACATGCATTTGTTCTAGTTCATTTCTAATATTTGTAAATTTAATCACTTACATTGTCCACCACAAGATTCACTGTTTTATACACTCCCATCATTTAACCTCCAACTTTCCTTCTGGTGACAAATGCATGACTCTGAGCTTACCCTTTCCACCACCCTCACACACCTTTTAGCACTGTTTGTTAGTTATTCTCATTACATGCTACCATCCTCCTGTCCATTTCCAAATGTTTAAGTTCACCCTAGTTGAACATTCTGTTCATAATTAGCAACCACTCCCCATTCTTTAACCTCATTCTATATCCTGGTAACTTATATTTCATGTCTATGAGTCTACATATTGTAATCAGTTCATATCAGTGAGACACTGCAATATTTGCCTTTATGTGTCTGTATTATTTCACTCAATATAGTGCCCTCAATGTTTCTTCATCAATCCATTTCTTTTAAGATGGTTTTGTTCAAACACTGTATATATCTGTCCTAAGTAAACAATCATTGGTTCCCCATATAGTCACATATTTATGTATTGAGCACCATCACCACTCTCTATATAAGGACATTTCTTCCACAAAGACATAGGAAGAGTCCAAGAAGGCAGAGAGGCAAAAGAAAAAGGCAAGAGAAAGAAAAACAAGCAGACAAGCAAACAAAAAAAAAAACGTGATACCTAGAAGGTTACAAAAGGAAAGATAGCATTAACCTAAAGTAGAATAACGAGTCAGACAACATCACCAGTGCCTGGAGTCCCATACCCTTCCCCTATTCCCCACATCCCCATATGCATTTAGCTTTGGTGTATTGCTTTTGTTACATTAAAGGAAGCATAATACAATGTTTCTGTTAATTCTGTCCTCTAGTTTGCATTGATTGTATTTTCTCCCCAACCACACCCTATTTTTAACCCCTTGCAATGTTGACATTCATTTGTTCTACCTCATGTAAAAACATATTTGTACCTTTTATTATAATTGTTGAGCATCCTAGGTTTCCCTGAGTTACACAGTCCCAGTCTTTATCGTTTGTCTTTTGTTCTGGTGTCTCACATGATCCCAGCCTTCCTCTTTCAACCATATTCACAGTCATCTTTGTTCAGTGTACTTACATTGCTGTGCTACTATCTCCAAAAATTGTTTTCCAAACCTCTCACTCCTGTATTTTCCTTTCTGTCTGCAGTCCTTCCTTTAGTGTTTCCTGTAGAACAGGTTTCTTGTTCACAAACTTGGTCATTGTCTGTCAGAGAATATTTTAAGCTTTCCCTCATATCAGAAGGATAGTTTTGCCAGAAGCAGGATTCTTGGTTGGTGGTTTTTCTCTTTCAGTATCTTAAATATATCACCCCCACTTCCTTCTTGCCTCCATGGTTTCTATTGAGAAATCCACACATGGTCTTATCAAGCTTCCCTTGTATGTGATAGATCATTTCTTTCTTTCTGCTTTCAGGATTCTCTCTTTATCTTTGATGTTTGATAATCTGATTATTAAGTGTCTTGGCATAGGCCTATTCAGATCTATTCTGTTTGGGGTACGCTGCACTTCTTGGATCTGAAATTTTATGTCTTTCATAAGAGATAGGAAATTTTCATTGATTATTTCCTCTATTATTGCTTCTGCCCCTTTTTCCTTCTCTTCTCCTTCTGGGACACCAATGACACATAAATTCTTGCTTTTCATTTTGTCCTTAAGTTACCAGAGACAATGGTCTTATTTTTCCATTCTTTTCTCTATCTGTTCTTTTGTGTGTAGGCTTTCTGGTGCCTTGTTCTCCAGTTCCTGAGTGTTTTCTTCTGCCTCTTGACATCTACTGTTTTATGTTTCCAGTGTGTCTTTCATCTGTTGGGTTGTGCCTTTCATTTCCATAGAGTCTGCCAGTTGGTTTTTTGAACTTTCAATTTCTACCTTAGGTTTGTCCTGTGTTTTCTTTATGTGGTTCATCTCTTTTGCCATATCTTCCCTAAACTTTTTGAATTCAGTTATTACTAGTTGTTTCAATTCCTGCATCACAATTGAAGTGGAAGTTTGTTCCCCTGACCAGGACATAACCTCATTTTTCTGGGTATAAGTTGCAGTTTTCTGTTGTCTAGGCATGGTTTCCTTGGTTACCCCAATCAGGTCTCCCCAGACCAGAATGTGCTAAGGTCCCAGAAGGAAGAACTATTCAGTATCTGGTTTCCCTGAGGGTGTGTCTTAGAAAATTGGTAACCCTCTGATGCCTCCAGTCACTTTGCTTTTCTGCCCAGCAGGTGGAGCCTGTTAGCCTATAATTGTTGACTGGTGTAAGTTCTGAATGAAAGGCAGGTAGTAGAGCTGGGCCCCACCCCTTTCCTCTTAGAGAAGATAGATGCCCTAGGGGGAGGTCAATGGCATTTCAATGGTCTCTCTCTACCTGTGCTATACCCTTGTGTGGGTCACAGAACTGGAAACTGAAAATGGATGAGGCTTTCTCCACTGAGTCAAAAAAGGAAAAGAGACAGTCTGAGGTGACCCTCTGGCTCTCCAAGTTCAGCCATCACCCAAAGTGTCTGTCCACTTTTTGGGGACTCATACCTCACATTGAGCAGTTCACACTTGCCAATTAAAACCCCAGTTGGAGCTCAGCTGAGCCACACTCCTTTGCTGGAAGAAAGCTTCTCTCTGGCACCATGAGGCTCTGTAGTTCAGGCTGTGGGGGAGGGGTCTCCCAATTTGGGTCCACAGTTTTTACTTACAGATTTTATGCTGTGATCTTGGGCATTCCTCCCAATTCAGGTTGGTGTATGATGAGTGGACCATCACATTTGTCCCCCTGCAGTTATTCTGGATTATTTACTAGTTGTTTCTGTTTTTTTTTTAGTTGTTCCAGGGAAACTACTTAGCTTCCACTCCTCTCTATGCCACCATCTTAGATCCTCCTCCATGCTGGACTCTTATTCACAAACTCTCTCAGTGTCTGTTTGTCTGAAAATGTTTTATCTCTCTCTCATTTTTGAAGGACAGTTGTTCCAGATATAGAATTCTTGGTTGGCAGTTTTTCTCTTTCAGTATCTTAAATATATCATACTACTGTTTTCTCACCTCTGTGGTTTCTGTGGAGAAATCTGTACATAGTTTTATCAGGCTTCCTTTGTATGTGATGGATTGGTTTTCTTTTGCTGCTTCCAGGATTCTCTCCTTGTCTTTGACATTGGACAATCTGATCAGTAAGTGTCTTGGAGTAGGTCTATTGAGATCTATTCTGTTTGGGGTTTGCTGTACTTTTTGAACCTGTAATTTTATGTCTTTCGTAAGGGTTAGGAAATTTTCTGTGATCATTTCTTCTATTATTCTTTCTGCCCCTTTTCCCTTATCTTCTCCTTCTGGAACACCCATAATGCAAATATTCATGTTGTTCATGTTGTCCTTAAGAACCCTAAGGCCATCCTTGTATTTTTCCATTCTTTCCCCTCTCTGTTCTTTTGTGTGTATTATTTCATATGTCTTTTCTTCTTGTTCGCTGATCCTTTCTTCTGTCTATTCAAGTCTACAGTTGTACATCTCCATTGTATTTTTCATTTATTCTATTGTGCTTTTCATTCTCATAAGTTCTGCTATTTGTTTTTTCAAGGTTACAAATTCTTCTTTATAGTCATCCTGTGTCTTCTTTATATCCTTCATCTGTTTTGTTATACTTTACTTCAGCTCATTGATTTGGTTTAGGAGATTTGTTTGAACATCTTTAATTAGTTTTCTTGATTCCTGTATCTCAGTTGAACTATCAGATTGTTCCTGTGGCTGGATCATACTTTCTTGTTTTCTAGTATGGCTTGTTATTTTAAGCTGTCTAGGCATCTGATTTTCTTTATTAGTTTATTCTGGAACTCATTTTCACTCTTTTACTTAGGGTTTTCTGGTTGATTGGCTTTGTTCTATATCCTTTGGCATTCAGTTCAACTTATTCTAGACCTCTAACTTAGCTTCTATTTAGTTAATCAGAATTTTTTGACTGTTGTTTTTCTGTTTCTTGCCCGGCCTCTATGTAACATTTTGTGAGATGGTGTCCTCAGATATGGTCAACCCCAATCTGGTTTTCCCAGTTCAGAGAGGCCCTGATCTCAGGAATAGGATATGGAATTTTTCTGAGAATCAGACCCTACTTTGAAGCCTCTAGAGTTTGTGCTTTCCTTATACTGTCCAGCAGGTGGTACTTGTCAACCCACAGTTCCACTCAGGGTAATCAGTGGAGCTGGACCACACCCCCATTTTCTTGGAGAAGTAGAGCCCTTTATGGAATTGTTTCCCTCACTAGGTTCATTGTTTTGTCTGTCAGACCTAACTTAGCTTTATGTTGCCTGGATCCAGAGCCCTGTTGCAAATTTATGAGGTCTTCTGTAAAGAGCTACTTTGAATAGTTATTTTAAAGAGAAAAAAAAGAAAAAAAAAGAAATCCCTTTTTAAGGCCTTTCCCCAACCCCCAGTTATTGTCAAACTCAGTATAGTGTATTTAAAGACATGTACTTTAATCTATTATATCTTTTACCTGAATAGTCACTCTCTGGAAGCTTTAATTCCACCCTTGCCAGAAGGCTACTGAAGTGTAAAAATAATGAGTTAGAGAATAAGTAAAGAAAAGGGAAGAAAAGTAACAAAAAACCCCAATCCTTTTTGGACCTGCCAAATGAGAACCAGATTGGGTGCCCCTTTCTATGTGTACCCCCTTCCAAGAGCCCAGCCCTTCTCCAGCACCACAACTTGAAAAGTTAGCTAAGTAATTTGTTAATTAATTGTGCAAATGAAGCTGGGTTGAGTACTCCTTATTTCTCCCAGTATGCACTGTTCCTTTTGCTCTAGAGAGTCTGTCATGTCTAGGGGAGAGGGGCAGCAGCACCCTGGACATGGAAACTTACATGTTTCCCTCCAATCTCAGCTCTTCCACCCATTCCAGACTAGCTTCTTATGCATGACTGGTCACTGAAAACTCCAAAAATGCTGTTTCTTACAGTTTCTGGTTACTCACCAGCTGCCCTAGAAAAGTAGCTAAATTCCACACTTCAACATTCTGACACCTTGCCCTGTCCTCTCTCCTAATGGCTTTTTGAGAGAGGTTTTATTTGAAGAATAAAATGGGGCAAACCTGATTTTTCAGATTCTGTGACTGACTCCTAAGGGGAGTGCCTAGAACTTGTAGGAATCTTGCATCCACTCTCCTCAACTTTTGACACAGTGTGCAGGTTTCACAACAGAATCATTAAGATAATCAAATTGTACCAATTCTGGTGCAATTCATGGATGTACTGGTAAATTTAGGCAAAGTGAAACTTGTCAAGATAGTTTTGGTTCTGTCAAATAAATTGAGAATTAGAGACTAAACACAACTAGTCTTAAGTGTTTTATGGGTGAATAAACAGTTACTTTTTCAGTAAGAAGCAAGTTTAGCAGCAGCCTTCAAAGAACCCTTTTTCCATGATGTGCCAAATTCATCTTGGCCAGAAAAGAAAATTGATAATTCCAAGAAACCTGATTGGAACAAATTGAATATACCTTCTCTTGTCTGCATGACTTTGTGAGATTAAAAGAGAGAGATTTGTTTCAAATTTCTTCTACTAGACTGTTATGTATTGTCACTTAAAGTGGTTGCATTTTTAGAAAATAGAGAAAAACTAATTACTGGCAAGTAGTCATCCAAATATGTATGTCATAAATGAAGTATTTTTTTTTTTTGGTGCATTACAGTGACTACTTTGTTGCACTAGTCACATTTATGGTCCATTATGGAGACTCAAATGAAGGACATGGAAAGCAGTGGGTAACAGAAAGGAGTCATTAGATACCAGTCCTGAGTTGATGATGAACAATTTCCAGACAGTGGAATTAGCTTAGTTGAAACATAAGAAGTAACTCATTTAGACCTTCTGACAAATCCTAATGTTCATATTATTTATGCAAAAAAGATGTTTAGTAAATTGTTTGGGAAACTCAGTGAAAAAAGATTTCTTTTAAATCTAAATAAAAGGAAGTATTTAGTACAAAAGTGATGAAGAGAAGTTATATTCAGTATTTTGGGGGGAAAAGTTAGTGAAATTTGTCAATATTTGATCTGTAATTAACCATGAAATGGAGTATTTCCCTACCAGTTATAATTATGGAAAATTACATTTTCACCAAAAAGAAAAAGAAGGAAATGTAGGGATAAGCTTCCTCTGGCTCCCAGTGGGAGACTGGTCCTAACATTTACTTTTGTGGCATTGAACTTATGTATTGTGTTTTCTCATTCTTTAATGGGCAGAAAATTTTAACATGCTATAAATGTTTCTTAAGTGTCAAAACACAAGGGCAGAGGAAAGAGAAAGATGGCAGATTAGGAGAGACAGGGCAAAAAAAATGTCTTCATGAAAGATACTACATAAAAAACAGAAAGTGCTCCAGAATAGCAGTTCCAGTGACACACCAGTTGGCCAAAGTCTGCTAAATCCACAGGGACCATGCACTTGGTGAAGCCAAGACTCTGCATTCCAAAATGAGTGAGTGAGCCTGCTGGAGAACTGGCAGCAATGCCATGGTCAGGAGAAACCAGGAGTTGGCATTTGCAGATGGATTAGTTTAAAAACCCAAAAGTGGCTGTGGGTCTGGCAGCAAAAGCCTCACAACCCAGCACAGCAGGAAGCCCTTCCCACAAAACATGGACATGCCTCTGTAGCTGGCATGGACAATAGCCTTTTGCACACCTGCAGTTAATTGTCCCAAAGCTAGGAAGGTAGAGGTCTGTGAAAAGGGGTAAATTGCCCCACCCCATACAGCCAAATTCTTGTTGGGCTGGAAATGCCCATACAGGGTGCTGTGGTCCAGAGCTACACAACACAGTCTAACACTGTGAGAGTGCTTCCCAAAAACTGCAGGCAGGCCACAGTAACTGGTGTGAGTGATAGCCTTTTGCACACCTGGAGCTAAATGTCCAGGAGTTAAGAGGGCAGAGGTCCATGAAAAGGGGGAAATTGCCACACCCCATACAGCCAACTTTTCAGTGGAATGGGAGCACCCCTGAGCAATGCACTGGCCCAGCAATTCCCCTGAAGGCTGCACTCACCTGTGACATTGCACTGTCTTCCTCCCTGTGGAGGCCCTTGGAGGTGGGACCCACACAGAACTCCCAGGGACCATATATCAATACCAGGGACTTCTGGATCTGTGGCAGAGACAGACTGTGAGGAGACTGAACTGAAAGTTTGGACCCCTACAACAGCTATAAGTCTCCAGGAACATCTGGGGATTTGATTATTAAAGCCACCCTCCCTTCCTAACCTCTCAGAAACACACCCTGGATTCAGGTTGGTCAGCACCAAGTACACCCAGAAATTTGGTGCAAGAATTGGACCCCTACAAGATGCAGACCCTCACTCACCGAAGACAAAGATAAGAAGAACTGAACTGAGGGGAATACGTGGCTTGCAGATGCCACCTGCTGGTTAGTCAGAGAAAATGTACTCCACCAAGCTGTAGCTCTGACAAATTAGAGATAAGTGTTTGAATCAGTCTAAATATCCTAAAAGAAGCATATCAAGTTAAGCAAATGCCAAGAGTCAAAAAACAACAGAAAATTTCAAAGCATATGAAGGCACCAGAAGATATGGATAACCCAACCTGAACACCCAAATCAAAAAATCAGAGGTGATACAGTACTTGGAGCAATTAATCAAAAAACTAAGGAGAAACAACCAGATCATGGAACAGGATATAAAGGACATGAAGAAGACCCTAGAAGAGCATAAAGAAGAATTTTGAAGAGTAAATAAAAAAAGATATATGATCTTATGGGAATAAAATAAACTGTCAATTTAATTAAAAAGATTCTGGACACTCAGAGTACTAAATTGGAGAAAGCTGAGCAGCAAATCAGTGAGCTTGAAGATGACAGAATAGAAACTGAAAGAACAAAAGAAAGAATGAGAAAAAAATGAAAAATCAAAATTGATCTCAGGGATATGATGGACAAAATAAAATGCACAAATATAATAATCATTGGTGTTCCAGAAGGGGAAGACAAGGGTAAAGGTCTAGGAAGAGTATTCAAAGAAATTTTTGGGGAAAACTTCCTAAACCTTCTAAATAACATAAACACACAATTCATAGATGTCCAATGAACTCCAAACAGAATAAATCCAAATAAACCCACTCAGAGACATACTCTGATAAAATTGTCAAATGCTGAAGAGAAGGGGCAAGTTCTGAAAGCAGAAAGAGAGAACCAATTCACCACTTTCAAGGGAAACAGCATGAGACCAAGCAGTGACTATTCAGCAACCACCATGAAGGTGAGAAGGCAGGGACATGAAATATTTAAAATTCTGAAAGAGAAAAGTTGTCAACCAAGAATTCTTTATCCAGCAAAGCTATCCTTCAAATTTGAGGGAGAGATTAAATTTTTCACAGATAAACAAATGCTTAGAGAATTTGCTAAAAAGAGACCTGCCCTAATTGAGATACTAAAGGGAGGCCTACAAACAGAGAAAAAACGAAAGGAGAGAGAGAGATGGAGAAAGGTTCAGACTATAGAGATTCAGTATGGATACATTAAAGGACACTAAGAGAGAGAGGGGAAAAGTATATATGACAAACATAAGCCATAGGATAGGATGGCTGATCCAAGAAATGCCTTCACAGTAATAACATTAAATGTAAATGCATTAAACTCCCCAATTAGAAGATATAGATTAGCAGAACGGATTAAAAAATATGAATGATCAATGTGTTGCATACAAGAGACTCATCTTAGACACAGGGACACAAAGAAACTGAAAGTGAAAAGATGGAAAAAATATTTCATGCAAACTACAACCAAAAGAAAGCAGGAGTAGCAACATTAATCTCAGATAAAATAGACTTTAAATGCAAGGAGGTTGTGAGAGACAAAGAAGGCCACTACATGCCAATAAAATGGACAGTTAAACAAGAAGAAATAACAATCATAAACATTTATGCACCCAATCAAGGTGCCCTAAAATACACAAGACAAACATTAGCAAACTAAAGGAAACAATAGATGTGCCCAAAATAATTGTGGGAGACTTCAATACATCACTCTCTCCTATAGATAAATCAACCAGGCAGAAGACCAATAAGGAAATTGAAAACCTAAACAATTTGATAATTGAATTTGAATTAACAGACATATAGAGAACATTACATCTCAAATCACCAGGATAAACAGTCTTCTTTAGTGCCCATGGAACTTTCTCGAGAATAGATCATATCCTGGGACATAAAACAAGCCTCAATAAATTAAAAAAAATGAAATTACTCAAAGCACATTCTCTGACCACATTGGAATACAATTAGAAGTCAATAACCATCAGAGACTTAGAAAATTCACAAATGCCTGGAGGTTAAACAACACAGTCAAAAACAATCAGTGGGCTTAAGAAGAAATAGTAAGAGAAATTGCAAAATATACAGAGATGAATGAAAATGAGGACACAATATATCAAAACCTATGAGGAGAAGCAAAAGTGGTACTGAGGGGGAAATTTATAGCTCTAAATGCATACATTAAAAAGGAAGAAAGAGCTAAATTTGAAGAACTAATGGAATAACTGAAGAAGCTAAAAAACAAACAGCAATCTCATCCTAAACTCAGTAGGAAAAAAGAAATAACAAGGATTAAAGCAGAAATAAATGACATAGATAAAAAAAAAATAGAATAAATAACACCAAAAGTTTGTTCTTTGAGATCAACAAGATTGAGAAGCCCCTAGCTAGATTCACAAAATAAAAAAGAGGGAAGACCCAAATAAACCAAATAATGAATGAGAGAGGTGGCATCACTGTGGATCCCAAAGAAATTAAAAAAATTATAAGAGGATACTATGAATAACTGTATGCCAACAAGCTAGATAATGTAGATGAAATGGACACTTTCCTGGAAATACATGAACAACCCAGACTGAACAGAGAAGTAATGGAAGACCTCAACCAACCAATCGCAAGCAAAGAGATCCAATCAGTCATCAAAAAGCTTCCCACAGATAAATGCCCAGGGCCAGATGGTTTCAGAGGGGAATTCTACCAAACATTCCAAAAAGAACTGACACCAATCTTACTTAAACTCTTTCAAAACATCAAAGAAAATGAAACACTACCTAACTCATTTTATGAAGCTAACATCACTCTAATACCAAAACCAGGCAAAGATGCTACAAAAAAAGGAAAACTAAAAGCCAATCTCCCTAATGAATATAGATGCAAAAATTCTCAACAAAATATTTGCAAATTGATTCTAAAGACACATTAAAAAAATCATGCACTTTGACTGAGTGGGGTTCATTCCAGCCATGCAAGGATGGCTCAACAAAAGAAAATCAATCAATGTATTACAACACATTAACAAATCAAAAGGGAAAAAATCAATTGATCATCTCATTAGATGCAGAAAAAGCATTCGATAAAATCCAACATCTCTTCCTGATAAAACACTTCAAAAGGTAGGAATTGAAGGAAAATTCCTCAAAATAATAAAGAGCATATATGAAAAACCCATAGCCAGCATAGTACTCAATGGCGAGAGACTGAAAGCCTTCCTTCTTAGATCAAGAATGAGGCAAGCATGCCTGCTGTCACCACTGTTATTCAACATTGTGCTAGAAGTGCTAGCCAGGGCAATCTAGCAAGACAAAGAAACAGAAGGCATCCACAGTGGGAAGGAAGAAGTAAAACTGTCATTATTTGCAGATGATATGATTTTATATTTGGAAAACCCTGTGAAATCAATGATGCAGCTACTAGAGCTAAGAAACAAATCTAGCAAACTAGCAGGATACATCATAGATGCACATAAGTCAGTAATGTTCCTATACACTAGAAATGACTGAACTGAAGAGATACTCAAAAAAAAGATACCATGTTTAATAGCAACTAAAAAAAATCAAGTACCTAGGAATAAACTTAACCAAACATGTAAATGACCTATACAAAGAAAACTACATAACTCTACTAAAAGAAATAGGAAGGGACCTAAAAATATGTAAAAATATTCCATGTTCATGGATAGGAAGGCTAAATGTCATTAAGATGTCAATTCTACCCAAACTCATCTACAGATTCAATGCAATCATTATCAAAATTCCAATAACCTACTTTGCAGACTTGGAAAAGCTAGTTATCAAGTTTATCTGGAGAGAGAAGATGCCTCAAATTGCTAAAACATTCTAAAAAAAGAAAATCAAAGCAGAACAACTTATATTTTCTGAATTTGAAGTGTATTATAAAGCCACAGTAGTCAAAATAGCATGGTATGGGCACAAAGATAAACATATTGGTCAATGGGCTTGAATCGAGAATCCAGAGATAAACTCCCAGATCTATGTTTCACTGATCTTTGATAAGGCCCCCAAAACCACTGAAAAGGGACATAAGTCTTTTCAACAAATGGTGCAGGGAGAGCTGGACATCCATGTCCAAAAGAATGAAAAAGGGCCCCCTACCTCACATGCTACATAAACATTAACTCAAGATGGATTAAAGACCTCAACATGAGACAGTACCATAAAACTCCTAGAAGATAATGTAGGGACACATCTTCAGGACCTTGTATTAGGAGATCACTTCCTAGACCTTACACCCAAAGCACAAGCAACAACAACAAAAAAATAGATAAATGGGAACTCCTCAAACCTAAAGGCTTGTGTACCTCAAAGGAATTTGTCAAAAAGATGAAGAGGCAGCCAAGTCAGTGAGAAAAATTATTTGGAAACCATGTACCTGACAAAAGATTGATATCTTGCATTTATAAAGAAATACTACAACCCAATGACAATAGTACAGACAGCCCAATTATAAAATGGGCAAAACATATGAAAAGACAGTTCTCTGAAGATGAAATACAAGTGACCAAAAAGTACATGAAAAAATGTTCAGCTTTCCTAGCTATTCAGGAGATGCAAATTAAGAACACAGTGAGATATCATCACACACCAATTAGAATGGCTGCCATTAAAAAATCAGGCAACTATAAATGCTGGAGAGGATGTGGAGAAATTGGAACTCTTATTCATTGTTGGTGGGACTGCATATTGGTACAGCCACTCTGAAAGACAGTCTGATGGTTCCTTAGAAAACTAGATATAGAGTTACCCTATGATCCAGCAATCACAGTTCTTGGTATATACCCGGAAGATCTGAAAGCAGTGATGTGAATGGATATCTGCACACCAATCTCCATAGCAGCATTATTCACAATTACCAAGAGATGAAAACAACACAAATTTCCTTCAACAGATGTGTGGATAAATAAAATGTGATATATACACATGATGGAATACTCCGTGGCAGGAAGAAGGAACAATGTTGTGAAACATACGACAACATGGATGAACCTTGAAGACATAATGCTGAACAAAATAAGCCAGGCACAAAAAAAGAAATACTATATGTTACCACTAATGTGAACACTGAGAAATGTAAAATAAATAGTCTATAATGTAGAATGTAGGGGACCTATCAATAAATTGCAATTAGTGAAGGGGGAACAATAATCTAATAAGAACAGATAAGTTATTGTGGTTAAATTTAATGTTCTGGGAATGCACAGGAATGACTATGGTTTGTTAATTTCTGGTGGGTATGGTAGGCACAAGATCACAGAAATGTAGTTATCTTAAGTTATCTGTTTTTGCTTCTTTTTTTTTTAATTCCTTTCCTAGGTTATAGTCTGTATATTTTCTTGGAGTAGAATAGGAACATGTTGGAAGTAATGTAGTTATTCTAGGATATTTGTTTTTTTTTCTTATTTCTTTGTTTTTTGTTTTGTTTGAAATGGTTTTTTTGTATGTTTTTTTTTTAATTTTGATAAAGTTACTTGAAAAAGAAAACAATGAAAAAAATATGCAGAACCCCCTGAGTAGCTGGGGGAAAATGCAGAGGTGTTGGGCTTCCTCACCTGGATGGTTGCTGATGTTCTCACAAACATTGTGGAACAGTGGGTTGATGTGCTGAACCCTCTAACACAGGACTTGCCTTTAAGAAGCCTGTTACTGCAAAGGAGAAGATAGGCCCGCTTATAATTTTGCCTAAGTGTCTTCCCTTGAATCCCTCTTTGTTGCTCAGATGTGGCCCTCTCTCTCTACCTAAGCCATCTTGGCAGGTGATCTCACTGCCCTCCACTCTACATACCTGACTCCCAGGGGTGTAAATCTCCCTGACAATGCAGGATATGACTCCCGGAGATGAATCCAGACCTGGCATCATTGGATTGAGAGCATCTTCTTGACCAAAAGGGGGATGCAAAATGAAACAAAATAAGGCTTCAGTGGCTGAGAGAATTCAAATAAAGTTGAGAGGTCACTCTGGTGGACATTCTTATGCATTATATAGACAACACTTTTTAGGTTTTAATATATTGGAATATCTAGAAATATATACCTGAAACTATCAAACTCCAATCCAGTGGCCTTGATACTTGAAGATGATTGTATGACAATGTAGCTTACAAGTGGTGACAGTGTGATTTGAAAACCTTGTGGATCACACGCCCTTTATCAAGTGTATGGTTGTATGAGTAGAAAAATGGGGTCCAAAAACTAAAGGAAAATAGGGTGGGAGAGGGGCACAATTTGGGTGTTCCTTTTTCACTATAACTTTTTTCTTCTTATTATCACTTTTTCTGGTACAAATAAAATGTTAAAAAATAAATCAGGGTGATGAATGTACAACTCTATTATGGTAATGTGATCAAATGATTGTATATTTTGGATGATTGTATGGTGTATGAATAAATCTTAATAAATACATAAGTAAGTAAATAAATAAATCATGGCATTTTCTGGGAACATAACATTTAAAAAATAGTGTTCTGACACATTTTCTTCAAACAGTCCACCAAGGATAACCTACCTGCCAGCCTGTCTCACTCCTACTTTTAGACCATCTACACCCTCTGAGAAGAAACTTGTGGCTATATTTCAACAATTCCTAATGGACAACAATGGACACATGATCAGAGAGTAGGAAGAAAATATCTTAGTGTGATAAATTGTTCCACATACTAGACTAAGGAGAAAAAGAAGAACAGCCTCTTGGATGGAGGTGGAGAAGGAAACACAGGAAGGGTGTTGAAGAAATGCTCAAAAAAGGTATGAGAATGCAGAAAATTTGGGAGAATAAAGGGGGTAAGATAAGGGTTTCTGGGAGTTTTGTTTTGTATCTCCCTTTAAGCAACAACAGCAATGCTTGATATTTGTGATTAACTACTTCACCTTATTTTAACTTAATCTTACTCATGACTTAGGATTGCCCATATCCAGTCATATCCCAATCTTTGATTCTCTTTTTTCTCCCTTCAGCTTTAGTCCTTCACTTCTGAATTCCCAATTTTCTATATGATTCCATGTTAAAATTTTACAGAATATCTTATTTTCCCAGCACATTCCTTTAGGGAGCTTTTTTTGGGGGGGGGGGCGGAAGCTAACAAGTCCTGTTGACCTATGGGATGACTTGACTTCAGTCAAATGTATTCTCCTGTTCAATCATCTGTGGATAAACAGGTTTATTTCACATGACACAGAAAACAGTGACCTGGGGATTCAAATTCTTTGGGAAAAATGAGCAGAGCAATTAACTTTAGTAGCTCTGTGGGCAAAATGTCTACAATATTAAAATGCCCTGTATTTTGCCAAAAGCTGGAAGCATCCTAAGAGTCCATCAATTGAAGAATGGATAAATGAGATGTGGTATATACATATAATTGAATATTATTCAGTGTTAAAAAGGAATGTAGCTCTGATACACATGACAACATGGATGAATCCTGAAAACATCATGTTGAATGAAAAAGCCAGACACAAAAGGACAAATATTGTATGATCTCACTTATATGAAATAATTAGAATGTGCAAATTCATAGTCAGAAACTAGAATACAGGTTACCAAGGGCTGGGATGGGTGGGGAATGTGGAGTTGATGCTTGAATAGTACCGAATTTCTGTTTGGGATGATGGAAAAGTTTTGGTAATGGGTGGTGTTGATGGCAGCACAACACTGTGAATATAATTAACACTATTGAATTGCACACTTGAATGTGATTAAAAGGGAAATTTTAGGTTGTATATATGTTACCAGAACTACCAGAATAAAATTTTTTAAAAACCCACAGAACTGTCCAATACAGAGTGAACCCTAATGTAAATTATGGACTATAATTAATAATATAACTATAATATTGATTCATCAGTTGCAATATAGGCACCACACAAATGCAAAATTTTAATAATAGGGAAAACTGTGTGTGAGGTGGATGAGCAGTATATGGGAACTCTATATTTTCTGCATAATTTTTCTGTAAACCTACAACTACTTTAATAAAATATTTAAAATTTTATAAAAACAACCCCACAAGGGCAAGGTAGCATTACAGACCTAATGGTAGCAACATGTAGAGTAATTATATTGTTATATTGGCACCATTTTGTTCTAAATGCTTATGTAAACATTTTTCTCATCCCCATTATACAAATAAATATAAAATATATAAAAATATATAATCACAACCTATTTTGCAATTAAAATGAATAAATGTTCAGGGCAAATGCTGCAATGAAGTATGATGCTATTTTTATATTTTCCTTGGAATTATAGTCCAATAAAATATTGTTTAAAACACCACCAGGTACTTAAAACTTGATACTTCAATAACTTTTCTGCTTCTGCGGAAGCAAAAGCAATCTACAGTTTTAATTGTATCCCTGCTCCAAATTATTATAGCTCTAATACACAGAACAATGACTATCTACTAGGTGCTGTGCTAAGCCCTTAATATATGATAACTCATGTGGTTTTCACCATAATCCTAGTATTAGAGATGATTACCTCATTTAAAAAATGAATAAACTGTGCCACAGTCAATACCCTTATCTATTATATTGCTTCCTACTTTGGAAAATCTATTTAAATACTATCCATTTCTATGTCCTGATAAGTTCAATCTTTTAATTTTGGTGAAAGAAAACTTTAGGAATTTTAACTTTTTTCTTACTTCACTCTATTTTAAAACATATTTCTCATGGCATGGTTTTTAAAGCCTGTATTCTCATGTACTCTCATAACAGGCTGGTGCTACTGCTACTGTAGATAAATGAGTTGACCATGATGATTTTCCTTTCTGTCCCAGGAAATTGAAAGCCCAGCTAAGAGAAATCACAAGCAATATTACTACCTTGGCAGGAGCTGTGAAAATTTGGTCAGATGCTCAATATGTGCATGCTGAGTGACAGGCAGAGGAACAGGATATTTCCAATCATCTTTAGAGAAGGGAGAAAGACATGAAGTTCTACAAGCCTTTGTTTCTGTGAAATATAAAAACTCAGTGCAATAATATGTATTTAGGATATATATTATTATACACACACACGCACACACACACACACACACACACACAATATCCTAAAGCTCCAAGAGAATACAATAGATCCATAAATTCCAAACCCATTGTAGTAAAATTCCATCTAACTGGAATTCAAAATTCCAAAACAAATACCCTGCATTTAGTTTACAAGCATAGAGAAAAATTGTTGCTATTCATAGTGATACTGTTTAATGTTTTCAGGTACTTTCTAAAATAGAACAAGCATGACCATACCAGTTTCTGTGATAAGCATATTTTATGATATTAAAATTTTTATGTTTATATATTTACTACCCATTAATGGTATTCAAATAAACCCAGTTAAGCAGAATAATCAACTAGTTCAAATATACTCCATTTCTTTGAAACTGGCTCCTCTAAAAGGTATCTAGAATACAAAGTGAATTTTTGGCAATTGTTTGGTGAGTTAGGATTCTCTAGTGGATGAACACAATTATCTATGGTAATTTAGGCAAAATGAATGTTTTCTTTTGTATCCCTATATTTGTAAGTATATCATAATATTTCAAAGTATAATTTATCACCAAAAATAAGATGTAAGTACCTGAAGAGTAAACCTGAATCAGTAGGACAATCTATTGGCAGTTTCATATAGACTAGCTAAGATAAGTATGAAAGGCTTGAGTCTTTATTCCTTATTCTCAGTTTAGCTTCTTCCAGAGGCTCTTGAGCTAGTTCCTGGTAGGGTTTGCTTGTGTAGGGGCTTTACTGCATGGTCACAACACAGGTTCCAGACATATCAACTGTGTGATCATTATGATGTGGCACAATGCATGGGATCTTAACCACTTTGGGAAAGGATATAGGTAGGTGTGTGTGCAAATTGTCTTTACCTGGGTAATGTTACATAAATCCAATTATGGACCAAAATAATAACATGAAAATGTTTCTTCAAGAGTGACCACTTAGTTACTGCTTCAGGGCTATTGGTATTACCCTCGCGATAGAAGATACTCCTCTCTGTTTAAAACATTAATAGACATCATACTCTTGCACAACCAAAATTTTCTTTTAGGTTGAATAACCCTAGTTCCTTTGAAAATTCATTAGCATCTTCATTTTTAAATATTCATTTGGACTTCTTCTGGATTTTTTTCTCATAAAATGGGTGTTCAGAGTTGGACACAATCCTAACATACAAATTGACTGATGCATTGCACTCCAGATCACTTCATCTGTACATTATATTTTTCCCTAAAGAAATTTAGGATATTTTATTAGCCATGAGGTCTATATTGGTCTATGGATGATCCCAAGAGGAAAAAATTAGCAGAGTAGTTTTTAATCCCAATATTACTATATCTTCTCCAGTCTCCATAAAAAATTCACAGTTACATCACCATGGCCACTCACCGAACAAAAGGTGAAGTAAGAAAGATAATCCATAGCCTTGTCTCTTCCTTTAGCATTGCATAATTTACATTACAAACAAGTAGTTCTTCATATTTTGTTGCTGAAAATGTATCTGTTGGCAACCTGGGTCCTTATATAACTGAACCAAAAACAGCATGTCTTCTTAAACAATTAATTGCATGAAAAGAAGACAGTAAAGAAAAAGATTTTAAGCAGATGTAAGGCAGTGAACTGTGTATTCAGCCTTGTGTTAAAATATTTAGATCTCTGGTTCTCAACCCTGCATACTTATTAGAACCATTTGAGATGCTGTTATAAATGATGTCTGTAAACTTTCAAAAATTTTAACAGCTTTATTGAGGTATATTTGACATACAATGAGCTGCACAAATTAAAATGTAAAATTTGATAAGTTTTGACATACATTTGCAATGGGGAAATCATCACCATAATCAACATAATGAATACATCCACCCCCTCAAAGTTTCCTTATGCCCCTTATACATGTTACACTCCCATCTTCACAGGAAACCACTGACCTGTTTTTGGTCATTACAAAATCATTTTCTTTTTTCTGTTCATATTTATTGAGACATATTCACATACTATGCAGTCATACAAAACAAAGCATACATTCAATTGTTTACAGTACCATTATATAGTTGTGCATTCATCACCAGAATTAATTATTGACATCTTCATTATCACACACACAAAAATAGTAAGAATAAAAATTAATGTGAAAAAGAACAATTAAAGTGAAAAAGAACACTGGGTGCCTTTTTCTCCCCTTTTCTCCTTTTTTTCCCCCATTTTTCTACTCATCCATCCATAAATGAGAAAAGGAGAGTGTGGTCCATATGGCATTCCCAATCACATTGTCACCCCCTTATAAGCTACATTTTTATACAATTGTCTTCAAGATTCATGGGTTCTGGGTTGTAGTTTGATACTTTCAGGTATTTACTGCTAGCTATTCCAATTCATTAGAACCTAAAAAGGGTTGTCTGTATTGTGCATAAGAGTGGCCACCAGAGTGACCTCTTGGCTCCTTTTGGGATCTCTCTGCCATGGAAGCTTATTAAATTTCCTTTCACATCCCCCTTTTGGTCAAGAAGATGTTCTCCATCCCACAATGCCAGGTCTAGATTCCTCCCTGGGAGTCACATTCCATGTTGCCAGGGGGATTCACTCCCCTGGGTGTCAGATCCCATAGTTGGCTTAGCTAGAGAGAGAGGGCCACATCTGAGCAACAAAGAGGCATTTGGGAGGAAGCTCTTAGGCACAATTGTAGGGAGGCCTAGCCTCTCCTTTGCAGCAACAGTCTTCCCAAGGGCAAGTCCTGTGGTAGAGGGTTCAGCCCATCAAACCACCAGTCCCCCATGCCTGTGAGCACATCAACAACCATCAAGATGGGAGAGCCCAACACCCCTGCATTCTCCACCAGCTCCTCAAGGGGGCTCTGCATATGTTTTTATTTTTTTCAATTAAATCTTTTTTTTAAATTCAGCTATATAAAATAATTTCAAAAATACAATAAAAAAACATTTTAAACAAACCATAACAAGGGAGTCCAACATGTTCCTACTCTACCCCAAGAGAATAATCCAATATAGCAACATTCTTGTGAACTTGTTCCCACCACACCCACCAGAAATTAACAAACCATAGTCATTCCTGGGCATTCTCAGAATGTTAAACTCACCCAAAATACCTTACATGTTCTTGTTGTGTTATCGTTCCCCATTCAGCAATTGCTCTCTATCACTAGCCCCCTACATTCTACATTATAAACCATTTATTTTAGGAGTGTGTTGTTTAACCTTCAGGTGTTTCTGAATTTTCAAAGTCTCTGATGGTTATTGACTTCTAATTGTATTCCATTATGGTCAGAGAATGTGCTTTGAATAATATCAATTTTTTTAAATTTATTGAGACTTGTTTTATGTCCCAGTATATGTTCTAATCTGGAGAAAGTTCCGTGACCACTAGAGAAGAATGTGTATGCTGGTGATTTGGGATGTAATGTTCTATATATGTCTTTTAATCAAATTCATTTATCATGTTGTTTAGGTTTTCTATTTCCTTATTGGTCTTCTGCCTGGTTGATCTATCTATAGGAAAGAGTGATGTGTTGAAGTCTCCCACAATTATTTTGGAAACATCAATTGCTTCCTTTAGTTTTTCCAGTGCTTGTCTCATGTATTTTGAGGCACCATGATTGGGTACATAAACATTTATGATTGTTATTTCTTCTTGTTGAATTGCCCCTTTTATTAGTGTGTAGTGGCCTTCTTTGTCTCTCATAACATCCTTGCATTTAAATTCTGTTTTATCTGAGATTAATATTGGTACTCCTGCATTCTTTTGGCTGTAGATTGGATGAAATACTTTTTTCCCATCCTTTCACTTTCAACTGCTATGTGTCCCTGTGTCTAAGATGAGTCTCTTGTGTGCAACATATTGATGGTTTATTTTTTTTGTTCCATTCTGCCAATCTATATCTTTTAATTGGGGAGTTTAATCCATTTACATTCAATGTTATTACTGTGAAGGCATTTCTTGAATCAGCCATCCTATCCTTTGGTTTATGTTTGTCAGATATAATTTTTCCCTCTCTCTCTTATTGTCCTTTAATGAACCAATATTAAATCTCTTTAGTGCTGAACCTTTCTCCATATCTCTCTCTTCTTTGTTTCTCTGTTGGTAGGGCTTCTTTAGTATCTGAAGTAGGGCAGGTCTTTTATTAGCAAAATCTCTCAGCATTTGTTTGTCTGTGAAAAATTTAAGCTTTCCCTCAAATTTGAAGGACTTTGCTGAATAAAGTATTCTTGGTTGAAATTTTTCTCTCTCAGAATTTTAAATATGTCATGCCACTGCTTTCTTGCCTCCATGGTGGCTGCTGAGTAGTCACTACTTAGTCTTATGTTGTTTCCTTAGTATGTGGTGAATTGCTTTTCTCTTGCTGCTTTCAGAATTTGCTCCTTCTCCTCAGTATTTGACATTCTGATCAGAATACGTCTTAGAGTGGGTTTATTTGAATTTATTCTATTTGGAGTTTGCTGAGCTTTTATGCTTTGTTTATTTATATTGTGTAGAAGGTTTAGGAAGTTTTCCCCAACAATTTCTTTGAATGCTCTTTCTAGGCCTTTACCCCTCTCTTCCCCTTCTGGGACACCAATGAGTTTTATATTTGGATGTTTTATTTTATCTATCATATCCCTGAGGTCCATTTCAATTTTTTGGTTTTTTCCCCATTATTTCTTTTGTTCTTTCATTTTCCATTCTGTGGCCCTTGAGCTCACTGATTCACTGTTCAGCTTCCCCTACTCTTGTACTATGAGTATCCAGATTCTTTTTAATTTGGTCAAAAGTTTCTTTTACTTCCATAAGATCATCTATTTTTCTATTTACTCTTGCAATTTCTTCTTTATGCTCTTCTAGGGTCTTCTTCATCTCTTTTATATCCCGTACCATGCTCTTCTTCATGTCCATTATATCCTGTGCCATTCTCTCATTGTCTGTCTTTAGTTCTTTGATTAATTGCTCAAGTACTGTGTCTCCTCTGATCTTTTGATTTGGGTGTTTTGGCTTGGGTTATCCATATCATCTGGTTTTTTCATATTCTTTAAAATTTTCCATTGATTTTGGGCTCTTGGTATTTGCTTTACTTGATAGTGTTCTTTTAGGATATGTAGGATTATTCAAAGCCTAATCTCTAATTTGTCAGATCTACAGCTTGGTGGAGTATACTTTCTCTAACAAGCAGATGGTGTCCATGAGTCAACTATTCCCTTCAAGTCAGTTCTCCCCAACATTTTCTTTGTGGTGTGTGGGGGTCTGATTCTTGTGGGGTCCAATTGGTGAACCAAGTTTTGGTGTTTTTTTGTGCTGTCCACCCTGAATGTGGGGCATGTGTCTGAGTGGTTAGGAAGGGAGGGCTGCTTTAACAATCAAACCTCCCAGGTGTTCCTGGAGATTTAGGGCTGTTGCAAGAATCTAAACCTTCATTTAAGTCTTGCCACAGATTGTCTCTGCCACTGACCCATAAGTCCTTGGTATTGGTGTATAGTCCCTGGGATTTCTGAGTGGGTTCCTCTTCCAAGCCATGCCCTTCTAGGGCCTCTGCTGAGGGAAGGTTGTGCTACATCAGAAGTGCATGGTCTCCCTCAAAGGAAGCTCTGGGCTGCTGGGACATGCAGGTGCATTCCCAGCCTGATGAAAGGATGGCTGTGTGGGGCCCATTAATTTCCCCCTTTTCACACAGCTCCATCTTCTCAGGTCTGGGACAATTAGCTTTGGGTGCACAAAAGTCTATTGTCCATGCCCAACACTATGGCATGTGCCTGTGCTGCTGGAAACACTTCCCATCACACTGGGTTTTTTAGTGCAGCTCTGGGCTGTGGCTCCAGCACCAGGCAGGAGTTTTCCCAGCCTGCTGGGAAGATGGCTGCAAGGGGCATGGTTATTTTCCCCTTTTGGTTAAACTCTTCCTGCCTTGCTCTGAAACAATTAGCAGCAGGTGCATGAAAGGCTATCTTCCATGCCAGATATTGAGGCATTCACACAGCCCATTCCTGCCATGCTTCACTGTGTGATTCTCTCTGCCATATCTGTAGCCACTTTTGGGTTTTTTGAAAAACAACTAGTCTGCCTTCAAGCTTCATTCCACAGTTTCCCCACACTGCAGCATGGCTGCTGGACATTCAGCAGGCTTACTCACTCATTTCAGAATGCAGACTTCCAGTTTCACCAAGTATATGGTCCCTGCAGTTTTAGCAGACCTTGTCCAGATGGTGCATTGCAGGAACTGGTGTTCTGGGTCACTTTCTGGCTTTTATCTAGTATTTTTCATTGGGGTGTTTTTTTCCCTGTCTCTCCTAGCCACCATCTTTGGTTCTCCAAAATCATTTTCTAGAGTTTTAAATAAATTGAACCATATGATATTTACTTTTTCTATTTGCCTTCTTTCACTTAGCATAATTATTTTGAGATTCATCTATGTTGTAACATGCATTTGTAGTTCACTCATTTTTTATTTCTCAGTTGCTTTCTATTGTATGTAAATACCACAGTTTGTTTATCCACTCACATATTGATGCCCATTTGGGTTGCTTCTAGTTTTTTGGATTACAAATAAATCTGTATGAACAAATGTATACAAGTATTTGTATGAATGCATGCTTTCAATCCTCTTGGATGAAAATCTAGGAGTGTAATGTCTGGATCATCTTTGGGGAGTATGTTTAACATTTCCAGTTATGGATAGCCACTTGTTCAACTTTGTTATATAACAAATTCAAATATACGATTTTCAAATATTTTCTTCCATTCTGTAGGTTGACTTTTCACTTTCTTGATAATGTCCTTTGAGGCACAAAGTTTATGATTTTGCTGAAATACAATTTATCTATTTTAGTTTATTTGCTCATACTTTTCATTTAAAGTCTAAGAATCCTAATGCCTAACCCAAGGTCCTGAGGATGCTTCTCTAAGTTTTTATATTTTACCCTTTATATTTTGGTCTTCTGTACATTTTGAATTATTTTTTGTGTATGGTATAAGATAGGGACCATTTTCATTCATTCTTGTTGATGAGGATATCCTGTTTTCCCAGAACCACTTGGGGAAGGGACCATTCTTTCTCCATTGAGGGGGCTTATCAACACTGTAAAAAATCATTTGGTCAAACCACGAAAATATGCTACAAAAAAAGAAAACTACAGGTGAATCTTTCTAATGAATATAGATGCAAAAATTCTTAACAAAATGCTTGCAAATCAAAGCCAAAGACGTTAAAAAAATCATACACAGTGACCAAATGGGGTTCATTCCAGCCATGCAAGGATGGTTCAACATAAGAAAATCAATCAATGTATTACAACACATTAACAAATCAAAAGAGAAATATCAAATGATCACCTCAATAGATGATGAAAAAGCATGTGACAAAATCCATCATCCCTTTTTGATAAAAACACTCCAAAAGGTAGGAATTGAGGGACACTTCCCCAATATGATAAAGAGCATATATGAAAAACCCACAGCCAGCATAGTACTCAATGGTGAGAGACTGAAAGCCTTCCCTCTAAGATCAGAAAAGAGACAAGGATGCCCGCTGTCACCACTGTTATTCAACGTCATGCTAGAAGTGCTAGCCAGGGCAATTCAGCAAGACAAAGATATAAAAGGCATCCAAATTGGAAAGGAAGAAGTAAGACTGTCATTACTTTCAGATGATATGATCTTATATCTGAAGAACCCTGAGAAAACAATGATACAACTTCTTAGAGTTAATAAACAAATTTAGCAAAGTAGCAGGATGCAAGATTAATGCACATAAGTCAGCAAAGTTTCTATATGCTAGAAATGAACAAAGTGAAGAAGCACACAAGAAAAATATACCATTTTCAAAAGCAACTAAAAAAACCAAGTACCTAGGAATAAACTTAACTGAAGATGTAAATGACCTATTCAAAGAAAACTACATAACTCTACTAAAAGAAATAGAAAGGGATCTTAAAATTTGGAAAAATATTCTATGTTCATGGATAAGAAGGCTACATGTCATTAAGATGTGAATTCTACCCAAACTCATCTACAGATTCAATGCAATCCCAATCAAAATTCCAAAAACCTACTTTGCAAACTTGGAAAAAATAGTTATCAAATTTATTTGGAAAGGGGAGCTGCCTTGAATTGCTAAAAAAAACTCTATAAAATAAAAATGAAGTGGGAGGACATACACTCCCTGACTTTGAAGATTATTATAAAGCCACAGTAGTCAAAACATCATGGAACTGGCACAATGATAGACATATTGATCATTGGAATTGAATTGAAAATTCAGAGTTAGACTCCCAGATCTATGGCCAACTAATCTTTGATAAGGCCCCCAAAGCCACTGAACTGGGACATAACAGTCTTTTAAAAAAAATGGGGCTGGTAGAGTTGAATATCCATATCCAAAAGAATGAAAGAGAACCCCTACCTCACACCCTACACAAAAATTAACTCAAAGTGGATCAAAGACCTCAATATAAAAGACAGTACCTTAAAACTCCTAGAAAATAATGTAGGGAAACATTTTCAAGACCTTGTATTAGGTGGCCACTTCCTAGATTTTATACCCAAAGCAAAAGCAACAAATGAAAAAAGAAATGGGAACTCTACAAGCTTAGAAGTTTCTGTACATCAAAAGAATTTGTCAAAATGGTGAAGAGGCAGCCAACTCAGTGGGAAAAAAGTTTTGGAAACCATGTATCTGACAAAAGACTGATATCTTGTATATATAAAGAAATCCTACAACTCAATGACAATAGTACAGACAGACCAATTATAAAATGGGCAAAAGGTATGAAAAGACTGTTCTCTGAAGAGGAAACACAAATGGCCAAGAAACACATGAAAAAATGTTCAGCTTCACCAGCTGTTAGAGAGATGCATATTAAGACCACAATGAGATACCATCTCACACCAATTAGAATGGCTGCCATTAAACAAACAGGAAATTACAAATGCTGTAGAGGATGTGGAGAAATTGGAATTATTATTCATTGTGGGACTGCATAATGGCTCAGCCACTCTGGAAATCAGTCTGGCAGTTCATTAGAAAACTAGCTATAGAGCTATCCTTTGATCCAGCAATTGCACTTCTTGGTATATCCTCAAGATCTAAAAGCATTGACACAAACAGATATCTGCAAGCCAATGTTCATAGCAGCCTTATTCACAATCGTCAAGAGATTGAAACAATCCAAATGTCCTTCAACAGAAGAGTGGAGAAATAAAATGTGGCATATACACATGATGGAATACCAGGCTGCAGTAAGAAGGAATGACATCATGAAACATATGACAACATGGATGAATCTTGAAGATATAAAGCTGAGCAAAAAAAATCCAGGCACAAAAAGAGAAATATTATATGGTACCACTAATGTGAACATTGAAAAATGTAAAAATAATGGTTTATAATGTAGAATGTAGGGGAACTAGTGATAGAGAGCAGTTAATGAAGTGGGAATGATAACCCAATAAGAGCAGATAAGTTATTGTGGGTAAATTTAACATTATGGGAATGCCCAGGAATGACTATGATTTGTTAATTTCTGGTGGGTATGGTAGGAACAAGTTCACAGAAATGTTGCTATATTAGGTTATTTTCTTGGGGTAGAGTAAGAACATGTTGGAAGTAAAGTAGTTATTTTAAGTTAGTTGTCTTTTTCCTACTCTCTTGTTATGGTTTGTTTGAAATGTTTTTTTTTATTGTATGCTTTTTTATAAATTTTTTGATATAGTTAATAGTTAATTTAAAAAAGAGTTAATTTTTTAAAAAATGAAGAAAATATGCGGAGAACCCTGAGGATGTGGTGGAGAATGCAGGGGTGTTGGACTTCCCCACCTCGATGGTTGCTGATGTGCTTATAGACATAGGGGACTGGTGGTTTGATGGTCTGAGCCCTCTACCATGGGACTTGCCCTTGGGAAGACTGTTGCTGCAAGGGAGAGGCTAGGCCTGCCTGTAATTGTGCCTAAGAGTCTCCTCCTGAATGCCTCTTTATTACTCAGATGTGGCCCTCTCTCTCTAGCTAAGCCAATTTGGCAGGTGAAATCACTGCCCTCCCCCATATGTGGGATCTGACACCCAGGGGAGTAAATCTCCCCAGCAACATGGAATATGACTCCCAGGGAGGAATCTAGACCCAGCATCATGGAATGGAGAACATCTTGACCAAAAGGGGGATGTGAAAGGAAATGAAATAAGCTTCTGTGGCAGAGAGATTCCAAAAAGAGCTGAGAGTTCACTCTGGTGGGCACTCTTATGCACAATATAGACAACCCATTTTAGGTTTTAATGCATTGGAAGAGCTGCCAGTAAATACTGGAAACTATCAAACTGAAACCCAGAACCATTGAATCTTGAAGACAATTGTGCAAAAATGTAGCTTATGAGGGGTGACAATGTGATTAGGAAAGCCAAATGGACCACAATCCCCTTTGTCCAGTGTATGGATGGATGAGTAGAAAAATGGGGGCAAAAACAAAAAGAGGTATGCAGTGTTCTTTTTTACTTTAATTGTTCTTTTTAACTTTAATTTTTATTCTGATTATTTTTGTGTGTGTGGTAATGAAAATTTTAAAAAATTAATTTTGGTGATGAACACATAACTATATAATGGTACTGTGAACAACTGAATTACTCTTTGTATGACTGCATGGGATGTGAATATATCTCTATAAAATTGAGTTGTAAAATTAATTGGTCATAGATATATGGGTTTATTTCTGAACTCTAAATTCTATTCCATTGTTCTATTCATCTCTCCTTGTGGCAATACCATGATGTTTTGATTCCTGTAGTTTTGTAATAATACTTAAAATTTGGAAGTGTACTTTTTAAGATGGTTTTTGCCTTTCAGGGCCCCTTGCCCTTCCATCTGAATTTGATTATTAGATTTTTCATTTCTGCAAAGAAGCTGTTGGAATTTTGATTGGGATTTCACTGAATCTGTAAATTGCTGCGGGTAGTATTGACAGTTTAACATTAAATCTAATCCATAAGTATGCTATACATTCCCACTTTCTTAGGTTTTCTTTAATTTCTTTCAGCAATGACCTGTAGCTTTCAGTTTACAAGTCTTTTGCTGCCTTGGTTAAATTTATTTGTATACATTTAATTTTTTTTGATTATTCATTGCTTATGCATAAAATCACCACTGATTTTGATTTATCTTGTACCCTGCCAGTTTGCTGCATTCATTTATTTGTTGTATTAGCATTTTTGTAGAGCTTTGGTATTTTCTGTATATGGTATCTTGTTATCTGTGAAAAGGGAAAGTTTTACTTCTTCCTTTCCAATCTGGATGCATTTTATTTGGTTTTGTTGCCTAATTGTTCTGGCTAAGACTTCTAGTGTATTGTTGAATAGCAGTGATGAAGAAAGGCATATTTGTATTTTTACTGGTATTAGTGGGAAAGAGTTCAGTCTTCTCCACCATTGGTTATGATGTTAGCTGTGGGTTTCTTTATACTCCCTTTATCATGTTGAAAATGTTTCCTTCTGTTCCTGGTTTTATGAGTAATTTTTTTCAAGAAAAGGTGCTGGATTTTGTCAAATGCCTTTTCTGCATAAATTGAGTGTTATTTTTTCCATTGTTCTATTAATGTGTTGTATTACACTGATTGATTTTCTAGTGTCAAACCACACTTGCACTCATGGGATAAATCCCACTTGTTCATGGTTCATAATCCTTTTATTGTGCTGTGGGATTTGGCTTGCTACTATTTTGTTGAAGATATTTGCATCTGTATTCCAAAGAGATATTGATCTTTAAGTGTCTTTTCCTGTGGTATCTCTTTCTGGCTTTGGTTTTCAGGGGATATTGGCCTCACATAATTAGGAATTAGGAAATATTCCCTCCTATTCAATTTTTTGGAAGATTTTGAGGAAGATTGTGGTTAATGCTTCTTTTAATGTTTGGTAAAATTCAGCATTGAAGCCATCTGGTCCTGGGTTTTTCTTTGTGGAAATCTGTTTGATTACTGACTCAATCACTTTACTCCTTGGTCTAATGAGAACTTTTAAATCTTCTATAGTCAGCTTAGGCAATTTGTGTGTTTCTAGGAATTTGGAAATTTAATAAGTTATGTATTTTGTTGACATAAGTTATTCATTAATCATCTTATAATAATATTTATTTCTGGAAGTTAGCAAGATCTCCCCTTTCAATTCTGATTTTTGTTGTGTCTTCTCTCTTCTTATCTTCTTAAGTCTGGCTAAAGCTTAGTCTATTTTACTGATCTTTTCAAAGAACCAACTTTTGGTATTGTTGATACTCTTAATTGATTTTCTTTTCTCTATTTCACTTATCCCTGCTCTAATCTTTATTATTTCCTTCCTTCTGTTCATTTTGAATTTAGACTGCTCTTCTTTTTCTATTTCCTTAGGATTGAGATTTGGTTACTGATTTGATACACTTTTTTTTCCATTTTTAATGTGTTTCAAGTTTTAAAATTCACCCAAACACTGCCTTTCCTGAACTCTGTAAATTTTGGTATGTTTTGTTTTCTTTTTCACTCATTTCAAGATATTTCCTAATTTCCCTTGTGAGTTTTCCTTGGATCCATTGGTTGTTTAAAGAGTGTGATGTTTAATTTTCAGGGATTTGTGAATTTTCCAGTTCTTCTTGTGTTATTGTTTTCTAGCTTCAGTCAATTATTGAAGAAGATACATTGTATGATTTCAGTCTTTTAAATTTTATTGAGACTTCTTTTGTGACCTAACAGACAGTCTGTCCTAAAGTATGATTGTTTGAACTTCAGTAGAATGTGTGTTATGATGGTGTTAGATGAAGTGTTCTATATTTGTCTGTTATGTCTAGTTGGTTTAAAGTATTGTTTGAGTCTCTATTTCTTTATTGATATTCTTTCAGGATGTTCTATACTATCCATTATTGAATTTGATATATTGGAATTTCATATACTTAATGTAAAACCATCTATTTCTCTCTTCCAAATAGTCAATGTTTGCTTCTTATGTTTCTCTTGTGTTAGGTGTATATTTGTCAATGTAAATGCTTGCTTCATAAAAAGACTCTTTTGTTAAGTGCATATTTGTTTATAGTTGTCATTTCTTCTTGATGAGTTCACCCTTTTACCAAAATATGGTGTTCTTCTTTGTCCCCTTTAAATGTTTTTGACTTAAAGTTTATTTTATCTGCCATTGATATAAGCACCCTCACTCATTGTTTATTACTATTCACATGGATTGTTTTTCACTTTCATCCTTCTTTTGACTTTGAATATAAGTTGAGTTTCTATTATAGAGTATATAGTTGGGGCATGTATTTTTATCCATTCAGCCAATATCTGTTTTGACTGGAAAATTTGCATTTAAAGTAAATACTCTTAATGCAGGATTTACTTCTGCCATTTTTTAAATTTGGCTTTTGTAAATCATAACTTTTTTGGCCCTCATTTCTTCCATTACTGCCTTCTTCTGTACTGTCCTATTTTGCCAAAGTTGCTATAACAAATACCACAAGGTGGTTTTGGCTAGACAATAGGAATTTATTGGCTCATGATTTTGAGGCTAGAAGAAAGCCCAAATTGACATATCAGCAAATCTTGTTTTCTGTTAGAGGCTGAATCATAGTGGTGCTAGCTCCAGCAATATTTTGTATTCGTTAACTTGTATCTCTGCATCCTGGCACATGACAATGTCCACATGCTTCTCAGTTCTTCAGGTTTCCATTATCATCTAGGTTTTTCCTGGGTGGTGCCTCTGAACTCTGACTTATGATTTCTTTTCTTCATAAGGTGTACTGTAATACAGATTAAGACTAACTCTCATTCACTTGGGCCACACCTTATAACATTTTAAGAGGTCCTATTTACAGTGGGTTCACACCCAGTGAGGAATGTGGATTAATACTAAGAAAGAACATGTCTCAATCTTGGTACATAATTCAATCTACCATGTGTATTTAATTTACCTTTTAGAATGAACCATTTAGAATCCCTTTTAATTTTCTTCTGTGCATATTTTCTTTTCCTTGTATATACCATGGGGTTTAAATTTAACATCATGAATCTGTTTCCTACTACCACCCCATGCTGTGGTAACCTGTAGTCTAGATTCTTTACTATTTGGGTTAGCTTGCACTAATTGTTTCACATCAGTGAGATCATACACTTTCCCTTTTCTATATGGCTTATTTTGCTCTACATGGTGTATTCAAAGTTCATCCGTGTTGTTGCAGAATGTCATTCCTTTTCAGAGTTGAACAATATTGCGTTGTGTGTACATATACTACACTTTTTATCCAATCATCAGGTGATGGACTCTTGGTTTGCTTACAATTTTTGGCAACTGTGAATAATGCCACTATGAACATTGATGTGCAAATATCTGTTTAAGATGCAGTTTCCAATTACTTTTTGTATAGACCTAGATGTGGCTGCACTTAACTTTCTGAGGAACTGCCAAACTCTTCCACAGAGCTGCACCATTTTCCATCTCCACCAGAAATGAATGTGTTCATATTTCTCCACATTCTCTCATACATTTGATTTTCCCTTTTTTTTTTAAGGATAGAAAGTCTAGTGGATGTGAATGGTATCTCATTGTGGATTTGATTTCCATCACCACTATCTATATAAGGACATCTCCATTACTTCCACAAAGAAAGAGGATGAGTCAAAGAAGGCAGAGAGACAAAAGAAAAAGAAAAAGAAGACAAAAATATGTGACAGCTAAAAAGAAACAAAAGGAAAGATAGAATTAAACTAAAGTAGGTGCATCTTTTCATGTGCTTTTTGGAAATTTGATATTGTCTTTGGAGAACTATCTATTCAAGCCTTTTGGCCATTTTTAAATTGGCTTGTATGTCTTTGGTTGTTGAGTTTAGTATATCTTTCATATATTCTCAATATTTATCCATACCAAAAATGCAGTTTCCAAATATTTACTCTCATTTTGTATGTTGTAATTTTATATTCATGATAAAGCTCAATGAGACACAAAATTTTTAATTTTCATGAAGTCTCATTTATCTGTCTTCTTTTGTTTCTTACTCTTTGGGTATAATGTCTCTGAAACCATTACCTAACACAGAGTCTTGAAGATGCTTCCCTTAGTTTTTGTATAGGAGTTTTGTAATACTGTTTCTTATATTTTGGTGTTCAATTTATTTTGAGTTGAATTTTGTATGTAGTGTGAGGTAGGGGTCCACTTTCTTTCTTTTACATATGTTGATCCAATTTCCCAGCACCATTTGTTGAAGAATTCATTCTTTCCCAATGCAGTGGTATTTTCCCCTTGACAAAAATCCATTGGCCATAAATGTGAGGGTTGATCTCTGATTTCTCAATTCAATCCCATTGGTCTATATGCCTGTTTTTGTGTCAGTACCCTGTGTCTTAATAAATTTAATTTTATTGAGACTGTTCACATACCAATTATCCAAAGATCCAAAGTGCAAAATTGCCTATGGTACCATCATACAACTGTGCATCCATCACCACAATTAATTTTTTTCAATTTTTAGAACATTTTCATTACTCCAGAAAAGAAATAAAGACAGAAAAAGAAAACTCAAATCCTCCCATACTCCTAACTGCACCCCTCCATTACTGACTCATAGTATTGGTATAGTACAATTTTTACTGTTGATGAAAGAATGTTAAAGTACTACTACTGTAGTACATGGACTGCAGTAGATATATTTTCCCTATATAACCATCTATTATTAACTTCTAGTTGTAGTGTCATACATTTGTTCTGGATCAAGAAAGAGATTTCTAATATTTGTACAGTTAATCACAGACATTGTCCACCGTAAGATTCACTGTGTTATACATTCCCATAGTTTAACCTCCAAGTTTCCTTCTGGTAACATACATGACTTGAAGCTTCCTTTTCCTACCACATTCACATACCAATCAGCACTGTTATTTATTCTCACAATAATGTGCCACCATCACCTCTGTCCATTTCCAAACACTTGAGTGCAACCAAGTTGAAAATTCTGCTCATTATAAGCAACCATTCCCCATTCTTTAGCCTCATTCTATATCCTGGTAACTTTTATTTCATGTCTGTGTTTATGCATTATAATTAGTTCATATCAGATGCAATATTTGTCCTTACATATCTGACTTTCACTCAATATAGTGCCCTCAAAATTTCTTTGTCAACCCATTTTTTAAGATGGTTTTGTTCATCCACCATACTTTCCATTATAAGTAAACAATTGATGTTTCCCTGTATAGTCATGTATTTATGTATTTACCACCATCACCACTATCTATATAAGGACATCTCCATTACTTCCACAAAGAAAGAGGATGAGTCAAAGAAGGCAGAGAGACAAAAGAAAAAGAAAAAGAAGACAAAAATATGTGACTGCTAAAAAGCAACAAAAGGAAAGATAGAATTAAACTAAAGTAGAATAAAAGAGTCAGACAACATCACCAATGCCAAGAATCCCATAACCCTCCCTTATGTCCCCCTCTTACAGGCATTCAGCTTTGGTATATTGTCTTTGTTACATTAAAGGAAGCATAATAAAATGTTTCTGTTAACTATAGTCTCTAGTTTGCATTGATTGTATTTTTCCCAATACTACCCTATTTTTAACACTTTTCAAGGTTGACATTCATTTGTTCTACTCATGTAAAAACATATTTGTAAATTTTATCACAATTTTTGAGCACTCTAGGGTTCACTGAGTTATACAGTCCCAGTCTTCATCTTTCCTCTTTCCTTCTGGTTTCCCAGATGCTCCTAACCTTCTACTTGCAACCCTACTCACAGTCATCTTTGTTCAGTGTACTTACATTTCTGTGCACCATCACCCAAAATTATGTTCAAAACCTCTCACTCCTGCCTTTTCCTATCTCTCTGTAGTGCTCCCATTAGTATTTCCTGTAGAGCAGGTATCTTGCTCACAAAATCTCTCATTATCTTTTTGTCAGAGAATATTTTAAAATCTCCCTCATATTTGAAGGACAGTTTTGCTGGATACAGGATTCTTGGTTGGTGGTTTTTTCTCTTTCAATATCTTAAATAATCACACCACTTCCTTCTTGCCTCCATGTTTTCTGTTAAGAAATCTGCACATAGTCTTATTCAGCTTCTTTTGTATGTGATGGATCACTTTTCTCTTGCTGCTTTCAGGGTTCTCTTTTTGTCTTTGACATTTGATAGTGTGATTACTAAGCATCTTAGTGTAGGTCTTTTCAGCTCTATTCTGTTTGGAGCACACTGCACTTCTTGGATCTGTAATATTAGGTCTTTCATAAGAGATGGGAAATTTTCATTGACTATTTCTCTATTATTGCTTCTGCCCCATTTTTCCCTTCTCTTCTCCTTTTGGGACACCCATGAATCATACATTCATGTGCTTCATGTTGTCATTCAGTTCCCAGGGACATCACTCTTATTTTTCCATTCATTTCCCTATCTGTTCTTTTGTGTGTCGGAATTCAGGTGTCTTGTTCTCCAGTTCCTGAGTGTTTCTTCTGCTGCTTGACAGCTGCTGTTGTGTGTCTCCGTTGTGTTTTTCATCTCTTGTGTTGTGCCTTTCATTTCCATAGATTCTGCCAGTTGTTTCTTCAAACTTTTGATTTCCAACTTATGTTTGCCCAGTATTTTCTTTATAGCCTTTGTACCTGTTTGTATATATTATGTCCCCCAGAAAAAGCCATGTTCTTTGATTCAATCTTGTTGGGGCAGACATATTAGTGGGGATTAAGTTGGAATGTTTGGATTAGGTTGTTTCCATGGAAATGTGCCACACCCAACTGTGGGTGATAACTCTGATTGGATAATTTCCATGGAGGTGTGGTCCTGCCCATTCAGCATGGGCCTTGATTAGTTTACTGGCACACTGTATAAGCTCAGACAGAAGGAGCAAACTTGCTACAGCCAAGCGGGACACTATTAAGAATGCACATGGGCTGAGAGAAGAACTGCAGTTTACAGAGACATTTTGAAGATGGCCTTTGAGAGCAGACTTTTGCTCCAGAGAAGCTGAGATAGGACAAATGCCCCAAGAGCAACTGAGAGTGACATTTTGAAGAGAAGCTGAAGCCTAGAGAGGAAGGTCCTTGGAGAAAGCCATTTTGAAACCAGAACTCTGGAGCAGATGCCAGCCATGTGCTTCCCAGCTAACAGAGGTTTTCCAGACACCATTGGCCATCCTCCAG
>KN185542.1:57699-89102 GCA_000164785.2 Choloepus hoffmanni
GATTGCACCTCTCAATGAATACTTTTGTAATACAAAAAGTCATGTTCCCTCTGAAGTCTCTGATTCATCTCTGAAATCATACCCATAAAGCTTCATATGGATTTGTGATTTACCTGAATATTTGAAGTACTGTGGAGGGACTTAAGGTATTCATTTTTGCAAGGGATATTTCAAACACACTGATACCAAGGTATGCACAAGATTAACCTGGAATGAAACAGAGAACTCACAGGAGTGCTGCAGGATATTTTAAAATTTCAAGAGAAGCACAGCAAAAATCAACATCTGCTTGACACTGTGTGAACTGCTTATATAAAGTAGTTCACCATTTCAACATTCAATCATGCTTACATTCCTTGCTATTATGCCATGTTTTTTCAAAGCTTAATTTTCAGTGGTTGTTCTCATTAAAATCAAGCCCTGTGCAAAAATCAATGAAGAATAGGAAATAAGGGTAGCAGTGGCCATTCCAAATCCAAGATTTGAGAAGTTGTTCAGTGCTGAACAAGCACATAACTCCCATTAGTAAGTAATTGCGATTATTTAAGCAGAGATATTAGATATTTCTTTTTTCCCAGAGGAGTTATAAAAAATTATTAAGATGATAAGGGCACCATGAATTGAGAAAGTTTGGGAACCTGTTAGAAACCATTAATGAGTCCTGTTTTCTTTGGGGCTGATTTGTTTATAAGGGAAAATCTATTCAATGAACACAGATTCTGCCATAATTTCCATTCTTGTCATGACTGTGACAAGAGATAAAAGGAAATAGAAGAAATTGTAACTGTATTAGTATAACAAATGATCAGTATTGGAAATTCAGTTTTTGAATATGAGTTAGTGAATTGATATCTTGATATATGAAGGAAAAGTTAGGGAGAGCCATTTATTTTCCACAAGTGTCACCAACATATCCAAATCCCTGTTTGGTAGCTACTTACACTATTACAATCATTTTAACTTACCTGAGCTGGGGTTCAACTGTTCTATATTTTATTATAAAATATTCCAAATGTCATAAATGTACAGAGATAGGATATCCATACCAGGGTGTTAATATTATTCCATATTTGCTGCAGATCACTGAAACTTTCTTGACAAATTCCTTCTGTAAATTCATTAAATATTATTGGGTTTAGAAATTTTAAGTAGGTACCTTCAGATATTTTACTATATTGTAAAAAGTTGAAGATTTTGGCTATCCCCAACCCTCAGGCAATTCTTAAAACAAGGTTATAGCCAATGTTTTATTGAACTACAAACTTTCACCTTAGGCATTAACAGTTTTTCTTTTTATTTTTGAGCAATATTTCAAGAACTACTGAGGTAGTTGTATTCATTTTATATGTTATTAAATAATGATTAACATCATTTTTGCATCATTTTGTGGTACTCAGCTTCTAAAAATGGCTCCCAAGTTTCCCCAATTCCTGGTAATCATGTCCCTGTGTATTACCATCCACTTGAATGTGAGCTGAACCTCGTGACTCACTTCCAATGAATAGAATATATCAAAAGTGATGAGATGTCACTTCTGAGAGTACATTAAAGACTCTGGTTTCATTCCCTCTTGCTTGCCATCTATTGTTCTCTCCACTGTTCTGATGGAGATCAGCTGTCATGTTTTGAGCTGGGCCATGTGGTAGGAAACTTAGAGAGGACTTTGGCCAATAAACAGGGAGAAACTTTGTCCTCAATCCACAAAGCCACAAGGAACTGAATCTTCCTAACAACCATATGGATGAGCTTGGCAGTGGATCCTCCTCTAGTCAAACATTGAAATGGTTTCAGCCACTACCCACACCTTGTTGGAAATTTTGTAAGTGATCCAGATCCAGAGGACCCAGCTAAGCTATACAGATTCCTTATGCACAGAAACTGTGAGACAATAAATATTTGTGGTTTTAAGATGCTAAGATATGGGCTAAATTTTTATGCAGTCATAGAAAATTCAAACTTCTACAGTTTTGTAGGGAAGGACATGAATTTAGCATTTTATATTTTTATACTTTAATAAGTCAAAGAAGAAGTAAAGTGTTTGACAATGTCACAGAACTAAATGTAGTTTTATCTATACATTCCAAAAATTCTTAAACCTCTTTTAAGTGTCTTTTGGCCAGTTGTCAGTGTTGAATAATTTCTTCCTGGGGCATGATCTTTATTTTATCAATGAATTAAAATTGTACTTCCCTTTCAAGAAAAAAATAGAAATAATTAACTGTATATCATTAATATAGTATGTCTACAAAATAAAAAGATTGACTATGCCTTGCCATATTTTTTCTGTATGTTTCAAGTTTCATTGGTTCTGCAAGACATTGTAATCTGTGGCTCAGAAACCGTCATGGTGGAGAAAGGACGTTTTACATAGATTAATCATCTTGGGCCAAATCCACAGCTGCATGTGCTGGTTTGGATGTATTATGCCCCCCAAAATGCCATTATCTTTGATGCAGTCTTGTATGGGCAGGAAATGAATTGGTGTTGATTGGGTTGGAGACTTTTGACTGGATGCTTTCATGGAGATATGATCACTCAACTGTGGGTGAGACCTTTTATTGGATAATTTCCATGGAGTTGTGGCCCCACCCATTCAGCATGGGCCTTGATGAGTTTACTAGAGCACGCTATAAGCTCAGATAGAAGGAGTGAACTTGGTACAGCCAAGAGGGACACTTTGAAGAATGCACAGGAGTTGAGAGAGAAGCTGCAGATGAGAGACATTTTGGAGATGGTCTTTGAAAGCAGACTCTTTCTCTGGAGAAGCTAAGAGAGGACAAACACCCCAAGAGCAACTAAGATTGACATTTTGAAGAGGAGATGCAGCATAAAGAGGAACATCTGGGGAGAAAGCCATTTTGAAACCAGAACTTGGAGAAGATGCCAGCCATGTGCCTTCTGAGCTAACAGAGGTTTTTTGGATGCCATTGGCCATCCTCAAGTGAAGGTACCTGATTTTTGATGCATTTTCTTGGATGCTTTATGTCCTTAAGACTGTAACTGCATAACTGAAGAAACCCCCTTTATAAATGTCAATCCATTTCTGGTGTTTTGCATTCTGGCAGCATTAACAAACTAGAACAGATTTTGGCTCCAGAGAAGTGGGGTGTTGGTGCTGCTGAGTTTGCAAATACCAAACATGTTGGAATGGCTTTTTAAATGGATAAGGGGAAGACTCTGGAGGAATTGTGAGAAGCTCAATAGAAAAGATCTAAACTGCTTTGAAGAGACTGGAAATATAGACTCTAAAGATACTTCTGATGAGGCCTTGATCAGAAATGATTAATGTGTTGTTGCAGACTGGAAGGAAGGAAATCCTTGTTTTAAAGTGGCAGAGAATTTGGCAAAATTGAGTCCTGGTGTTGGATGGAAAGCAGAATTTGAAAGTGATGACCTCAAATATTTATCTGATGAGATCTCCAAGCAAAATACAGAAGTAGCCTGGCTTTTACTTGCAGCTTATAGAAAAATGCAAGAGGACAGAGATCAGCTGAGAAATGAACACTTGGTTTCAAAGAAACAAAAAATTGATGGCCTGAAAATCTCTGGGCTTCCAGGAGGTAAAACCCCAGAAGCTACAGCCCAATGTGAGGATGTAACCAAGCATGGAACCCAGCCACCATTTCAGTACAAGCCAAGATTGGAGAAGGAGTTAAGCAGAAGGATTTGTGGAAAGTCCTATTGTTTGAGGCTTTGACCCCTGTGTGCCTCATGTGAAGCAAACATAATTTTTGTGAGGTCTTTATAGACAGAGCCATTGCAGTCTGGACCGGAGGAGATAGACAAGGAAAAAATTGAAGGAAAATTTCTTCAAAGACAGAGCCATGGAGGTTGAGGTCTGGAGTCAAGAGGTCTCAGGCTGGGAGAGCAGAGTGGCCCACATGCATGGAAAGGGTGAGTTTGCCCTGGAGGTTGACATTGGCCTTCCACCTCAATGTTCACCAAAGGTGTTGTCACCTCAGGTCTCAAAGATGGTGGAGCACATTCCCAGAGGACTGGGGAGAGCCTGGCCACCAAACCACTGTTCTGAAGGGGTTGAGCATGTGCCCCAGAGACGGAAGAGAATTTGGGTTCTGCCCCAATATTTGAGGAGGGTGGAGCTGAGAGGGTGGTCTCCCCAATGTGTGGATATGTTGGAGCACTCACCCCAACATTTGGAGAGAAAATGGCTGATGCAAAGGCCCTTAGGAAGGGTTAGGCTCCCACTTTCTCAGGCCCCAAGCATACAATGTCATTCTATTAATGACTCTCAGACTTTGAAATCTAATGGAGTTTGTCCTGCAGGTTTTAGGAACTGTTTTGGTCCTGTTAACCCTGTTTTCCTTTCAGTTTCTCCTTACGGCAATGGGAATGTTTCCTATGAATTTCCCTCCTTTGTATATCAGAAGTAGATAACTTGTTCTAAGTTTCATAGGTCCACAGCCAGAGGGGAATTTTGCTTTAGGATGGACCACAACTGTAACTGATTGAATGGGATCTTGTACTTAACTGTTGTTACTGAAATGATTTGTTTTTGTGATATTGTGATGGGATGAATGTATTTTGAATATGGAAAGATCATGGCATTTTGGGGTCCAGGGGGTGGAATGTGCTGGTTTGGATGTATTATGTCCCCCAAAATGCCATTATCTTTGATTCAGTCTTGTATGGGCAGGAAATGTATTGGTGTTGATTGGGTTGGAGACTTTTGATTGGATGTTTCCATGGAGATGTGATCACTCAACTGTAGATGAGATCTTTCATCAATTTCAATGGAGTTGTGGCCCCACCCATTCAGCATGGGCCTTGATGAGTTTACTAGAGCACTCTATAAGCTCAGACAGAAGGAGCAAACTTGCTACAGCCAAGAGGAACACTTTGAAGAATGCACAGGAGTTGAGAGAAAAGCTACAGATGAGAGAAATTTTGAAGATGGTCTTTGAAAACAGACACTTGCTTCAGAGAAACTAAGAGAGGACAATCACCCCAATAACAACTAGGAGTGACATTTTGAAGAGGAGATGTGGCATAGAGGGGAACATCCTGGGAGAAAGCCATTTTGAAACCAGAACTTGGAGAAGATGTCAGCCACATGCCCTCCCAGCTAACAGGTTTTCTGGAAACCATTGACCATCCTCCAGTGATGGTACCCAATTGTTGATGCATTTCCTTGGACACTTTACAGCCTTAAGATGGTAACTGTGTAACCAAATAAACCCACTTTATAAGAGCCAATCCATTTCTGGTGTTTTGCATTCTGGCAGCATTAACAAACTAGAACACTACATCAGGTTAGGACTTATTCAGGAAGGGCTAGCTTGTTAATAAACTACCCAAAAGACTTAAAACTAAATTTCCTGTCAAATTGTGAGCAAACAAAAGAAGTCTATGACAGTGCTACTTAGAGATGGTTCCTTGGTAAATAAATAATTCAGGTCTTTGATGTTGGCATTTCATTGTAGAATTTTCTTAGCACTTCCCTGAGTTCTTCTTGGTGTCTTATTATTTACCTTGCCTTTGAGAATTTGTGTCAGTAAATTATATGATGTTCTATGAAGCAAAGATTGAAGAGTTATATGTAACTACAGTCAGTCAGATTAATTCAATACAGTGGTGCAGAAAAAGGTGAGGTGGAATTTAGATGGTTATATTATTCATCTAAGACCTTACATTTCTGGGATTCCTAATTCTTCTCCTTTCCCTCCCCCACCCCCCAAATTAATGAAAAAAGAAAGATAAGCATACTAAATGAAAATACCCAATTTCACAGTTTAGCACAAAGTATACTCACATAGACCTGGTCATGTTCTTAATCATTCTACCACAATCTGAATTTTCCATTGTGCAGTGCAGTGTTTCTCAACCTTTATAAAATTAAGACCTCCCTAAAGAGCATTTTAAGACAATATTTATTTTCTTATCACCCACTTCCCATGAAATTTTAATTCCACAGATGTACTCTGTTTGTTATGTACTATGGCCCTCTAGAAAGTTACAAACCAATGTAATATCAGTGATGTTTTCAAATCTTAAAACCAATTTTTGCTCCCTTAGTGGATTTGTCACCCCTGTTGAGAATATATGGTGCAGTGTCTTTGTAGTTTCAATCATCAGTGTGATAACCCCTTGTACCCTGTAGCTACAGAGTTCCTAATGCATATGCTTAATGATTCTGTAGCAAACCTTGCCTCCGATGATATTCTTATTAAATATTAACCCAACCTCAACAACTAAGAGCATTATGCAAACCACCACAAACATGCTCAAATCTAGTAAAATTCACACATTGTGTATATTCACAATTGCTTATACTGGGGACAGAAAATATTTGAAAATAAGTATATTTACTAGAAAATATAGATAAATGGATGTTTTATAAAGTCCTAATTTATGTTATCATATAATCATGGTTAGCATAAGGGCTCATTATCAGTATGAAGTACAGGTATAGCTTGGAGGTACTGTGGGTTTGGTTCCAGACCAGTGAAATATAATGAATATTGCAATAAAGTGAGTCACAAGAGTTTTTTGGTTTCCCAGTGCATATAAAAGTTATGTTGATAATATACTGTAGTCTAAAGTTATGGAATAGTATTGTCTATAAAAAAAATGTCCATGCCTTAATTAAAAATACTTCATTACTAATAAATGTTAACTATCATCTGGGACTTCAGTGAGTTTTAATATGTTTGCTGGTGGTGGGTCTTTCCTCAGTGTTGATGGCTGAGGACTGATTAGGGTGGCTGTTGTTGAAGGTTTGGATGGCTGTGGAAATTTCAGAAATAAGACAAAAATTAAGTTTGCCACATTGACAAACTCTTTCTTTCATGAATGATTTCTCTGTAGCATGTGATGCTGTTCAGTAGCATTTTACTCACAGTAGAACTTCTTTCAAAATTGAAGTCAATCCTCTCAACATCTGTCACTGCTTAATCAACTTAATTTATGTAATATTCTAAATCCTTTGTTAGCATTTCAACAATGTTCACAAGCATCTTCACCAAGAGTAGGTTCCATCTGAAGAAACACTTTGTTCATCCATAAGAAACAACTTCTCATTTGTTAAAGGTTTATCATGCAATTGCAGAAATTCAGTCTCATTTTTAGTCTCCACTTTTAATTCAATTCTCTTGCTATTTCCATGATGTCTGCAGTTACTTCCTTCACTGAGGCCTTGAACCTCTCAAAGTCATCCATGAAGTTTGGAATCAACTTCTTCCAGACTCCTGTTAATATTGATATCTTGACCTCCTCCAAGGAATCACAAATTTTGATGACATCTAGAATTTTAATGATATCTATACCATATATTCCCAGAAGGCTTTAAATTTACTTTGCCCAGATCCTTCAGAAGAATCATTATCTATGGCAGCAATAGCCTAGTGAAATGTATTTCTTAAATAATAATTCTTGAAAGTTGTAATTATTCCTTGGTCCATGGACTGCAGAATAGATGCTGTGTTAGCAGGCATGAAAACAACAATCTCATGTTCCATCTCCATCAGAGCTCTTGGATGGCGAAATGCACTGTCATTGAGCAGTAATATTTTGAAAGGATTATTTTTTTCTGAGCAGGACGTCTCAACACTGAGCTTAAAATATTCAGTCATGTTGTAAACAGGTTTGCTCACATTCCAGGCTTTACTGTTCCATTTATAGGGCACAGCCATAGTAGATTTAGCATAATTTTTAAAGGATTTAGGATTTTCAGAATGGTAAAAGAATATTGGATTCAACGTAAAATCACCAGCTGCATTAGCCCTTAAAGAGAGAGCCATCCTGTTCTTTGAAGCTTTGAAGGCAGGCATTGATTTCTCCTATGAAAATCTTAGATGGCACCTTCTTCCAATACAAGGCTGTTTCATCTACATTGAAAATCTGTTGTTTAGTGTAGCCACCTTCGTTAATTATCTCAGCTAGACCTTCTGGATAAATTGTTGCAAATTCTACTTCAGCACTGGCTGCTTTGTCTTGCACTTTAACATTATAAAGATGGCTTCTTTCCTTAATTCTCATGAACCAACCTCTTGTAGCATCAAAATTCTCTTCTGCAGCTTCCTTACCTCTTGCAGCATTCATAGAATTGAAGAAAGTTAGAGACTTGCTCTGGATTAAGTTTTGGATTAAGGGAATGTTGTGTCTGGTTTGATCTTCTATCCAGACCATAAAACTTTTGTTGATATTGTCCGTATCAAGAATAAGCCTGTATTTCTTTCTTATCACTCATGTGTTCACTAGAGTAACACTTTTAACTTCCTTTAAGAACTTTTCCTTTGCATTCACAATTTGAATAACAGGCACAAGAAGCCTAGTTTTCAGTCTATCTTCTCTTTTGTCATGCCTTCCACACTAAGCTTCATTTCTAGCTTCTGATTTAAATTGAGAGACATTAGACTGCTTTTCATTTGAATACTTAGAGGTCATTGTAGGGTTATTAATTGGCCTAATTTCAATATTGTGTGCCAAGGAATAGGGAAACCAGAAAAGAGGGAGAAAGCCTAAGAGACAGCCAATCAGTGGAGCAGTCAAAACATACACATTTATGGATTAAACTCACTGTGCTACATGGGCATGGTTTGTCATGCCCCAAACAGTTGCAACAGTAACATCAAAGATCACTGATAAGAGATCACCATAATAGATGTAATAATAATTAAAGAGTTTGAAATATTGTGAGATTTAAAAATGTGACAGAGAGATATGAAGTGAACAGATGTTCAAAAATGTCACTGATGGATTTGTTCAGTCTACGGTTGTTGCAAACCTTCAATTTATTTAAATAATGCATTGTCTGTGAAGCACAATAAAATGAAGCACAATAAAATGAAGTATGCCCTGTATTGTCATTATGGCTTTCTTTAAAAATATTTTATAAAACTACCAAGAAAATGAGACCAGTATGAAAACCAATCAGAATATTTCATGTTTGTTTTTAGTTCAAATAGTACTTTTTCTCTGTGTTAAGCCAAAGTACATTGGAAAGTTAGAAAATAACATTCATGTCCAATATCCATTATGTTATTTCATGCACAATACTTGATCAGAAAGAAATCTTTGGGAGAAAATAAGATGCATTATTGGAAGTGCCTTCCAGGAACACAAATCTTGTGTAAATAATTTGCAAGGAATACACACAAAAAGAAAGAAAGGCTAGAAATGACCATTTACCTATGGAATTTTAATTAAATTTTATGAAAATCTTTCCAGGTCACTCTGTTATATTGCTTAGATGTATATATGAAGGAGAAATGATGTGCAAGCTACTACATTTCCATTTAGGTCAGTAACTGTTAAATAGGGTATTATTCAAATTTGGAGAGGTGAGTAGAAATTTACATCTGCCTTATAGCAAGTTTGCTGCTTGATTTACTTACTTTTTAACCAATACTGAGGTTTTGTGATAGAAAATGAAGTTTAAGGGGAAGGAGGGTGTTTTAAAGGATTAATCTAAAATATTCTGATCTGGTTAATCAGTCAACACACAGCTATAAAATGTTATTTTTAAGAATTACTAGTTTATTGAATTCTCTCAAATTTTAAGATGAAATAAAATCACATTTCATCTTAGTGAAATTTTTAAATATGTCACAGCATGAGAATGATATTTACTTTCTTTAAATCCTTATTAATTTAGTTTGAATATCTGACATTTAGGCAATTCAAATTTACCCAGCATATTTGGAACTTCACATTATAGTCACAAATATACTTTTATCATTTGATTAGTTGATAAAATTATGAGACCATAGATTATTTATCATTAAATTAAATAATTATGAAGATAATTATTTAATCTTTGTTAATATCTTAACCAAGATATTTTATTTTGTCATTTAGGAAATAGTGAATTACCTACTGAAACTTGCTTATAGACTTATACTTATTCAGATATACATATGCATATATACATGTATTGGGGCATAACAACATGCAATACCTACACATATTTAAAATGTACAATTTGATGTTTGGCATAGGTTTAAAGCTGTGAAACAATCACCACAATCAATCATGTTTATTATTCCCCAAGAAGTTTTTTCTTTCCTCTTTATAATCCCTCCTTCCTTCCCCTCTACTTCCCATCCCTGGGTTACAACTGACCTGTTTTCAGACTCTATAGATTGTTTTTGGCTTCCTATAGCTTCGAGTAAATGGATCCATGTAATATGTTCACTTTTTTGTCTGAATTCTTTCATGAAGCAAAATGATTTTGAGATTTATACATGATGTACATAGATAATTAATTACCTTTCATTGCTGAATATTTCTTTATTTTTTGGATATACCATATTTTATTTATGCATTCACCCTTTGCTAGATATTTGGGTAGCTTCCAGTTTCAAGATATTACACATAAAGCTACATAAGTATTTGATCCAAGTCTTGTATTGACATATGCTTTCCTTTTACTTGGCTAAATACCTAGCTGTGAAATAGCTGGATCAGATCATATGGTAGGTGAGTTATTAACTCTTTAAGAAAATGCCAAATTGTTTTCCAAAGTGGTTGTATAATTTTACATTCCTACCAGCAGTGTTTGAGAGATTCAGTAACTTTGCATACTTGCCAACATTTGGTATGGAAGTCCATCAGTCTTTTTAATATAAGGCATTGCTGTATGTCTGTATCTCTTTCTCATATTAATTTGCATTTCCTTAATGATGAATGGTATTGAGTATATTATTTTGTGCTTATTCGCCACCCACATATTTCTTTGGTAAAATGTCTTTTCAAATCATTGGTGCATTTTATTATTAGTTTGTTCATTTCATGAATTCTGAGTTTTGTGTGTTCTTTGCATATGTGGATACTAGTATTTTACAAGATATATGATTTGCAAATATTCCTCACAATCTGTGACCTGTCTTTTCATTCTATTCACAGTGTATTTTTAAAAGCAATTTTATTGAGATATATTCACATACCATGCAATAATCCAAAGCGTGCAATCAATTGTTCACAATATCATCATATAGTTGTGCATTCATGACCACAATCAACATTTGAACATTTTAGTTACTCCAAGAAATAAAATGAAAATAAAAATAAAAGTATGCAAGAACACCCAAAGCATCTCATACTCCTTTTGCCCTGTTATTCATTTACTTTTTGCCCCCTGTTTTTTTATTGTGTTTTTAATTAACTCTTTTTTTATATCAACTATATAAAAAAATTAAAAAACATGTGATAAAAAATCATTTCAAATGAACTATAACAAGAGAGTAAGAAAAAGACGGCTAACCTAAGATAGCTACTTTACTTCCAACATATTCCTACTCTACCCCAAGAAAATAACCTAATATAGCAACATTTCTGTGAACTTGTTCCTACCATATCCATCAGAAATCAACAGACCATAGTCATTCCTGGGCATTCCCAGAACATTAAATTTGCCCACAATAGCTTATCTGTTCTTATTGGGTTATCATTCCCCCTTCCTTAATTGCTCTCTATTGCTAGTTCCCCTACATTATAAACCATTTGTTTTACATTTTTCAATGTTCACATTAGTGGTAGCATATAATATTTCCCTTTTTTGTCCCTGGCTTATTTTTCTCAGCTCTTTTTCATCTCATCTGTTAAAAGACTAGATAAGAGGAGCGTGAGCCACAATGTTTTCACAATCACACAGTCATACCATATAAGCTATATAGTTATACAATCATCTCCAAGAATCAAAGATACTGGATTCCAGTCCAACAGTTTCAGGTATTTCCTTCTAGCTCTTCTAATACATTAATAACTAAAATGGGATAGCTATATAATGCATAAGAATAACTTCCAAAATGACCTCTCAAATACATTTGAAATCTCTCTATCATTGAAAATTTATTTCATTTCATTTCTCTTCCCCCTTTGATCAAGAAGTCTTTCTCAATCCCACAATGTCAGGTGTAGGCTCATCCCTGGTAATCAGGTTCCACATTGCCAGGGAGATTAACATCCTTGTGAGTCATACCCACCTAGGGAGGAGGATAGTGAGTTTACCTGCAGTGTTGCCTTAGAGAGAGAGGCCACATATGAGCAACTAAGGTTCTCTGTGAGTGACTCAGGCACAACTGTAAGTAGGCTTAGCCTCTCCTTTGCAGTAACAAGCTTCATAAGGACAAGTCCCAAGACTGAGGGATAGGCTTACTACAATGGTACACCCCAATGCTTGCAAGAATATCAGGAAACCCCCAGGTTTGGAAATGTGCCAGTTTGAATGTATTATGTCCCCCCAAACACCATTATCTTTGATGTAATCTTGTGTGGGCAGATCTATTAATGTTAATTAGATTGTAATTCTCTTAGTGTTTCCATGGAGATGTGCCCAACCCAACAGTGGTGATGATTCTGATTGGAAAATTTCCATGGAGGTGTTGGCCCACCCATTCAGGGTGGGTCTGAATTAAATTAATGGAGCAGTATATAAGCTCAGACAGAAGAAGTGAGCTTGCTACAGCCAAGAGGAACACTTTGAGGAAAACACAGGAGCTGCAGATGAGAGACACTTTGAAGATGGCCATTGGAAGCAGACTCTTGCTCCAGAGAAGCTAAGAGAGGACAAATACCCCAAGTGCAACTAAGAGTGACATTTTTGAGGAACTGCAGCCTAGAGGGGAAGGTTCTGGGAGAAAGCCATTTTGAAACCAAAATTTTGTAGCAGATGCCAGTCTCATGCCTTCCCAGCTAACAGAGGTTTTCTGGACACCATTGGCCATTCTCCAGTGAAGGTACACAATTGTTGATGCATTACCTTGGACACTTTATGGACTTAAGACTGTAACTGTGTAGCCAAAGAAACCCACTTTATAAAAGCCAATACATCTTGGGTGTTTTGCATTCCAGCAGCATTAGCAAACTAAAACAGATTTTGGTGCCAGGAGTGGGGTGCTTGTGCTGCTGTGTTTGCAAATACCAAACATGTTGGAATGGGTTTTAAATGGATAAGGGGAAGATTCTGGAAGAATTGTGAGGAGCATGATAGAAAAAGTCAAAACTACTTTGAAGAGACTGTTTATGGAAATACAGACTCTAAAGATACTTCTGACAAGGACTTGAACAGAAATCATGAATGTGTTGTGAACTGGAAGAAAGGTGATCCTCATTTTAAAGTGGCAGAGAATTTGGCAAAATTGAGTCCTGGTGTCAGATGGAAGAATTTGAAAGTGACAACCTGGAATACTTAGCTGAGGAGATCTCCAGACTATGTGTGGAGGTTGTACCCTGGCTTCTCCTTGCAGCTTATAGTAAAATGCAAGCAGAGAGAGAGAAACTTAGAACTGAACTCTTGGGATCAAAAAAACCAGAAGCTGATGGCTTGGAAAATTATGGGCTTCCAAGGGGTGGAATCCCAGAAGCTACAGTCCAATGTGAGGATGTAACCAAATATGGAACCCAGCTACCATTTCAGTACAAGCCAAGATTGGAAAAGGAGTTAAGCAGAAAGGATTTGTGGAAAGTCCTATTGTCTAATGGCTTTGACCCCTGTGTGCTTCATGCAAAGCCAACAGAATTTTTGTGAGGTCTTTATAGACAGAGCCATTGCTGGTCAAGATTGGAGGAGAAAGACAAGGAACAAATTGAAGGAAAAATTTCTTCAAAGACAGAGCCATGGAGGTTGAGGTCTGGAGTCAAGAGGTCTTGGGTTGGGAGAGTGGAGCAGCCCACATGCATGGAAAGGGTAAGTTTGCCCAGGAAGTCAAGGGCAGGCCTTCTGCCTCAATGCTTATGAAATGTTCTGCCACCCCAAGCCCCAAAGAGGGTGGAACGCATTTCTGGGGAATTGGGGAGAGCCTGGCTGCCACCACACTGTTCTGAAGGGGTTGAGCATGTGCCCCAGAGATGGAAGGGAATCCCAGTGCTGCCCTGATATTTGAGGAGAGTGGGGCCAAGATGGTGGTCTCCCCAATGTGTGGATATGTTGGAGAACTCACCCCAGCATTTGGAGAGAAAGGGCTGATGCAAAGGCCCTTGGGCAGGGTTAGACTCCCACTCTCTCAAGCCCCAAGAATGCAACGTTGTTCTGTAAATGACTCTCCAACTTTGAAATCTAATGGAATTTGTCCTGCAGGTTTTAGGAACTGTTTTTGTCCTGTTAACCCTGTTTTCCTTACTGTTTCTCCTTATGGCAATGGGAATGTTTATCCTATTAAGTCCCTCCTTTGGATATTGGAAGCACTTAACTTGTTCTAAGTTAACAGATCCACAGCTAAAGAAAAATTATGCCATAGGACAGACCACACCTATAATTGATTTTGATGAGATCTTGTACTTAACTATTGTTACTGAAATGATTTAAGTTTCTGTGATATTGTTGTGGGATGAATGTATTTTGTATATGGAAAGATAATGTCATTTTGGGATCCAGGGTGTGGAATGTGCCAGTTTGAATGTACTATGTCCCCACAAGTGCCATTACCTTTGATGTAATCTTGTGTGGGCAGATCTATCAGTGTTAATTAGATTGTAATTCTCTGAGTGTTTCCATGGTGATGTGCCCCACCCAACAGTGGTGATGACTCTGATTGGATAATTTCCATGGAGGTGTTGGCCCACCCATTCAGGGTGGGTCTGAATTAAATTACTGGAGCAGTATATAAGCTCAGACAGAAGGAGCGAGCTTGCTACAGCCAAGAGGAACACTGAAGAAAGCACCGGAGCTGCAGATGAGAGACATTTTGAAGAAGGCTGTTGGAAGCAGACTCTTGCTCCAGAGACGCTAAGAGAGGATAAATACCCCAAGTGCAACTAAGAGTGACATCTTTGAGGAACTTTAGCCTATAGAGGAAGGTTCTGGGAGAAAGCCATTTTGAAACCAGAACTTTGTAGCAGATGCCAGCCATGTGCCTTCCCAGCTAACAGAGGTTTTCTGGACACCATTGGCCATCCTCCAGTGAAGGTACCCAATTGTTGATGCATTACCTTGGACGCTTTATGGACGTAAGACAGGAAGTGTGTAGCCAAATAAACCCCCTTTGTAAAAGCCAATCCATCTTGGGTGTTTTGCATTCCAGCAGCATTAGCAAACTAGAACAGAAAGTTTAATGTTTCCACTTTTTTTTCCAGTTACTCAAGTAGGCTTTGCAAATATATTTTTATTCTCTGCACAAATTACTCTGGGATGTATCAGGGCTTCAATCCAGCCTGTACAAACCAACCATATCTCACCCCCTATTCAAGTTTCCATGTAATTATGTTGTTTGATTAAACTAACCATACAAGTTAAGTTATATAGTGTGCTACAGAAAATATAGAATTTCCACAAAATAAACATCTCTTCCTTTGATCTCATATGGAAGTTGAAGTTTTAAATCACAGTCAATATTATCCTTTTCCTTTTACTCTGGTTTACCTTGTCCTAACCAGGTTCATTTTTTTCATATCTTTAATTAAATTCTGTTATTTTTCAGCTTATTTAAAATATCCTGTATGGGGTAATGCTAAACTCTGGCTCTGAGTCTCAGGTATTATACAGACACCTGAAGTTCCAGGGACTGACCAGGTTATACACACACAGCTCATCATCTCAGAATTTAGAAATAACCATAGCAACTCATGAATAGATGTGACTGTTGTAAGAGCTGATAATCTAGGAGATTTTACCATAAGCTTTCCCTGATAATCTATGCTCAAAAATCAAATTCTCAGAGTTTTTATATTACAGTTTGTCCATATTAGTGAGGCACTATAATGTTTAGATTTTTAATTCTGGCTTATTTCACTCAACATACTGATGTCAATGTCCATTCATCTAGTTGCATAACTCAAAACTTCACTTCTTGCCACTGTTCAATATTCCATTGAATGTATACATCACAGGTCACCATTACATTTGTCACTTGCTGTACCCTTAGGTCACCTCCATCCATTGTGAATTATGAATACTGCCACCATAATCACCAGTGTGCAATATCTATTCATCTCCCTGCTCTCAGTTCTTCCAAGTATATAACCAATAATTGGGTTGCAGGACCATGTGGCAACCCAGTAGTTAGTTTCCTGTGGAACCAGCATGCTGCCCTCCAGGTGGGCTGCACCATTCTACTTCCCAACCAACACTAAATAGGTATATCCCTCTCTCCAAATTTTCTCCAGCACTTGTATCCCTCTGTTTATTTTTTAAGAGTTTTAGTCATGCACCATGCAATCCATTTTAAGTAAACAATGATTCCCAGTATATAGTCACATAGTAATGCATTCACCTACCCAACCCGTATGAAGACATTTCCATTTCATCTGCAAAGAAACAGAAAAAGGAGAATAAAAATGAAGAATAAAAATATAAAACATAGGAAAAAATTAAAATGAAGTAAAATACAATGAAAAGATCAGACAACAGTGGCACCACCAAGAATCCCACATCACAAACTTATAACCTCCTCTTATAGAAATTTTGCTTTGATGCATTGCCTTTGCTACAATTAATGGAAGCATCTTATAATGTTACCATTAACTAGAGACTCTAGTTTGAATTGATTGTATTTTTCCATTGTACCATCCAATTTTCAGCACCTTGCAATGTTGACATTCATTTCTTCTCCCTCATGTTAAAACATTCTTATGTTTGTACACTTAGTCACCATCACTGACCACTCTAGGTTTCACTAAGTTATTCAATCCCAGTCCTTATCTTCGTTCTGGTTTGCTAATGCTGCTGTTTTGCAAAACACCAGAAATGGTTTGGCTTTTATAAAGGGGGTTTATTTGGTTACAAATTTACAGTTTTAAGGCCATAAAGTGTCCAAGGTAAGGCATCAACAATAGGGTACCTTCACTGGAGAAAGGGCATTGGCATCTAGAACACCTCTGTTAGCTGGGAAGGCATGTGGCTGGTGTCTGCTTGCTCCCAGGTTGTGTTTCAAAATGGCTTTCTCCAAAATATCAGCTTTCATTGGCCACCTTCAAAATGTCAGCTACAGCAAGCATCTTGGCCTTTGTGGCTCTTTTTACAGGACTCTAGTAATCAATCAAGATCCATGCTGAATGGGTGGAGCCACAACTTTGAAATATTCAAAGGTATTACCCATAGTTGGGTGGGTCACATCTCCATGGAAACAACCTAATCCAAATGTTGCAACCTAACCAGCACTAATATGTCTGCCCCCACAAGACGGCAATAAAGAATATGGCTTTTTCTGAGGGACATAATATATCCAAACTGGCACAGTCCTGTATCTTTCCTTCTGGTGTCATGTATGCCCCTAACCTTACTCTTTCAGCTGTGTTCACACTCACCTTGGTTTAACTCACAAATTGCTTTCATCAATGGTAGTTCATATCAGTGAGTCCATAGAGTACCTGCCTTTTTTTTTCTGGCTAATTTTGCTGTATGTAATGTCTGCTCTCTACCATTTTGACTTTTGAAATTTATATGTCATATTTTATTTTATTTCATTTTATTTTATTTTGTTTTGTTTTGTTTTGTTTTCCCCCTCTCTATTTTTACTCTCATTGATAATCTTCATTTTTACTCTCTTCTCCCACCTCTTTCTCCTGTCTTTTCTTATCTGCCTGGAGTGCTCCCTTTACTGTTTCTTGTAGAGCAGGTATCTTGCTCACAAACTTTCTCAGTGTTTGTTTGAAAATATTTTAAACTCTCCCTCATTTTTGAAGGACAGTTTTGCTGAATATGTGATTATTGGTTGGTGGTTTTTCTCTCTGTATCTTAAATGTATCATGCTTCTGTTGTTTTGCCTCTATGATTTCTATGGAGAAATCTGCACATAGTCTTATTGAGCTTCCTTTGTAATAGATCAATTTTCTCTTGCTGCTTTGAGAATTCTCACTTTGCCTTGACATTTGATAATCTGATTAAGTGTCTTGGAGTAGGTCTATTCAGATCTATTCTGTTTGGGGTATGCTGTGCTTATTTTTTGTCTTTCATAAAAGATGGGAATTTTTCAGTGATTATTTCCTCCACTTTCTGCCACTTTTCACTTCTCTTCTCCTGGGATATCCATGCCACATATATTCATGCACTCCATGTTGTCATTCAATTCCCTGATACCCTGCTCATATTTTTCCATTCTTTTCCCTATCTGTTCTTTTTTGTGTATGATTTCAGATATTCTAACCTCTAGTTCCTAAATCCTTTCTTCTTTCTCTTCAAATCTGCTGATTCATGTATCCATTGTGCCTTTCATTTCCTTAAGTTCTGCCTATTGCTTTTCAAACTTTTGAGTTCTTCCTTATGTTTGCCCAATGTCTTCTTTATATCCTTCATCCCTTTTGCCATATCTTCCCTCAATCATTAATTTGATTTTTGAACTGATTTGGCATATTTATTTGAAGATCTTTAATTAATTTTTTCAACTCCTGTATCTCATCTGAAGTGTAAGTTTCTTCCTTTTTCTGGGCCATATCTTCATTTCTTCTAGTGTGATTCATAATTATTTGACATCTAGACATCTGGTTTCCTTGATTACCCCAATCAGATTTTCCCAGACCAGATGTGCCCAGGTCTCAGGAAGAGGTTGTAATCAGTATCAGTTTCCCTGAGGATGAGACCCAGAAAATTGTCAGACTTTCCTGTGAGGCCTGTAGATGCTTTGCTTTTCCTATCCTGTCCAGCATGTGGTGCTTGTCATCTCCCAGCTCTCCACCAGCATAAAGAAGTGCATTGCCTTTAATTCTCAGTAGACCCTGACCCTGCCAGATGCTGTGTCAGAAACCAAGCCTAAACTGTTTCTCGTTTGTTTTCCCCAGGCCCTAAGGTATGTGCTCTCTCATGGAGGGCAGCCTCATGAACTGAGACCCATCTCCCACTTAGGGAGGATAAGCCCTTTAAGGTTTATCTCCTACATTTGACTTATTCCTTTGTCTTTCTTGCTAAACTCCACACTTGCCTGGGTCAGGGCTGACAACCTGAAAATGCCTGAGGCTTTCTCTAATGACCTATGTATAATGAGAGAAAAGAAAAAAAGGAAGAAAAAGAAAGAAATCCCCTTTTCAGAGCCATTCCTCATTCCCCCAGTTACCAGTCAAGGAACCATAGCTGGTGTTCAGTTCTATGTGTCCCTTTTCTTAGCATGCAGCCCTTTTTTCCAATATTCTGAGATCTGCCAACTCCAAAGTCCTCTGTTTTTATTTATTTATATATCTTTCCATCAGCCCTGCCTTCTCTCTGCTAGAGAAACCTCCAGGTTCCTTTCCTGCTTGCTCCAGGTTTATTTGTGTTCATAGATTGTATTCAGTTGTCCAAATTCATTAAGTAAAACTGCTGTTGGAAGTTGATTGAGCTACCTTCCCTTTGTCCTAGTAGACTGCTTCTTTTTCTTACAGGGAAGTGTTTCAACTCAGCCTGCCATGCTGGTAGGGGAGGGGTGCCAGATATGCTGTTTGGGGAGCTTTGCTTATGGTTCTTATGCTGTGATCTCATCCACTCCACCCATTCCAAACTGGTGTATGATATGCATCTGGTCACAGATGTCCCCAAACAAGTTGTTCCAGACTATTTACCTGTTGTTCCTGGCTATATGCTAGTTGTTCCAGAGGACTAACTAAATTCCACACCTTCTTATGACAACGTCTTGCCCCACTTCCCACTTCACAGCATCTTTTGAAGAGCAGAAGTTCTTAATTCTGATGAAGTCCAATTTATCAGTTTATTTTTCTCTTATGGGCTATACTTTCTGAGTCATCTCTAAGAAATATTTGCCTAACCTGAGGTTATAAAGATTTTCTCCCATTCTACTTCTGTCCTCCCTTTGTGTACTATGGCCTCAAAACTCTCAATGCAGTATGCTAGAGAAATTGTAGGTCTTGCCTCATTGGTTTCATGTCCCCAGGTGTCACTGTCCTTTGTTACCTGATATTCAGTGTCTTGAAAACTGTTTTATATATTCTGTCCATTTTTTTTTTCCAGGAGAGAGGATAAACCTCATCCATGTTTCTCCAACTAGGGCAGTAGTAGAGGCCCAAGTTTATATTTAATTTCCTTCTTGGTTAAAAATAGAATGCTTGAGATTCTTAAGTAAAGAGGTTTTGTGGGGAAGTTAAAATAGCAATAAGATAAATTTAGCATATTAAATTTAACCTAACATAATATTGGTTTAAATTATTTTCTTCATTGTAGTTAAGATTATTTTCATATATGCATAATTATTTTGTAAATTATGCAAGTATATTCACCTAAATGAAATATATTGTAATTACAATAGTTTAATTAAATAATCTAAAATATTTTTCATATTTCTAACTTTACTAAGTGACTTATAAGTGAAAGAAAGTTCATTAGGGAGCATAGTCTAATTTTTAGATAAGTTTGTGCTATCAACCACAATACTAAGAAAGGCTTCTAAATTCTTAAAGATTTTATCACCTGTGAATCTTCACTGTGTACATGGTGATATGATTATGATTGAATTGGTTGTGACTGAGGAACATAGCCTATCTTTGTTGCTGCACTGTGTTATGTTGATACACATAGCAAAAGATCTAGCACTTCTGGGCTTTTTTTGCCATTATTTGGCCTATGGAAAAACTGGCCAGGCTTTGTGAAAAAGAAATCATTTCAAACCAATGCAATGTCCACAAGAAATATGCACATAGACAAGTGAGGATGGATTATTCTACTTGCTTAAATTCCATTCAGCACCATATTTTTACTGATAATCCAGAAAAATAAGGTCATAATATATTGTTATTTAGGAAATAGCTTACCCAATGTAAAGAGCAGTGGAATAATATGTTTCTTGGGAGTAAGTGATGGGCTTGGGGATGCATCAAATGGCATCAATTAAGTCCCCTGTATGTATAAACTCATGCCAAGGAAATACAAGAAATAGATTTTTAAACTGCTATCTTATTTGTTTTATCTTTGTTTTCTTCTCTAAATTGATTTGTAGGTTTGTCTTATTTACTGCCAGTACCTAGGCAGAAAGTATAGAAACTGCTTCAGTCCTACCACTGACTAGAGCTCAGGATCTAGTGGTCCAATCATAACTGTTGGGTCCCTTTGTGTTTCCCAAACTTCCTTTGCCACCTCCGTCCCTGAATGTTTTGTCTGCCAACTAGTACCTGAGATACAGTGTCCACTAGTTGTGATACTATTTATGTAGTCCTTAAACATCATCACTTTTATTCTACTCTTATTTAGATCCAGTCCATAAAGCTAGCTACTTTCATACTCTAAACTATTATTTCTAACTGATTACCTAAAATTCAAGTCTCTTCTTAGGACTTTGGCACTTCCTCCAGCCTGACTGAGCACAGTTAATCCACCTAACTCTCAATAACTCTTCTGAAAGAGGACACTTGTGAAAAAATCATCTAAAAATAGCCTCTGTCTATATACCAAATATCTCCCAAATACTAGATATCCAGAAGCCATTCTGTACCAGCCAGTAGATTTTCTGGTAATAAACCTGAGTTTTTAATTATCTTTGGATATTGTGCCTTGGACCACACTCTGCCAAAATTTATGCCAATGCTTTTCTACATTGCACCCTGTTGAGCATGTCTCAAGCAAGCAATTGCTTCCTCTATTTATTGTATATTCCTAGTCATAATAATTCTAGCCATGCTTCAATATAGCACTAACTTATGTATTGACAGGAATGAACTTTGTGTATGATTTATGGCTCCCAATGAACAGAATCAAGCTACATAAGAATGAAGATATCACTAGCTAGATAAAACTCAAAGAACAGACAGCTCAGGAATTAAACTCCATTGTTATTACATAAAAATATTAAAGTGTACAGTGTGCAAGAAAAGATTAAAAGATAAAGAAATAGGGAATGATGGCCCATCTAAAACAACAAGATAGAATTTCGGAAACTATCATTGAAAACATCAGACTTTGAACATAGCAGGCAAATAATTTTTTAAAAACTAATCTTTGACATGCTCAAAGATCTAAAGGAAAACAAAGAAATAACTAAAGAATATAAGGGAAACAGTACATGAACAAAATGAGAATCTCAATAAATAGACAAATTTTAAAGGAGCAAAATGGAACTACTGGTGTTGAAGACTACAATAACTGAATTGGAATATGTTCTAGTTTGCTAATGCTGCCAGAATGAAAAACACCAGAGATGGATTGGATTTTATAAAGGGGGTTTATTTGGTTACACAGTTACAGTCTTAAGGCCATAAAGTGTCCAAGGTAACACATCAGTAATTGGGTACCTTCACTGGAGGATGGCCAATGGCATCCGGAAAACCTCCGTTAGCTGGGAAGGTACGTGGCTGGCGTCTGCTCCAAAGTTCTGGTTTCAAAATGGCTTTCTCCCAGGACGTTCCTCTCTAGCCTGCAGTTCCTCAAAAATGTCACTCTTAGTTGCACTTGAGGTATTTGTCCTCTCTTATCTTCTCCAGAGTAAGAGTTTGCTTCCAATGGCCATCTTCAAAATGCCTCTCATCTGCAGCTCCTGTGCTTTCTTCAAAATGTCCCTCTTGGCTGTAGCCCCTGTTCAAAATGTCACTCACAGCTGCACTGAGTTATATCTGCCCATCATCTCATTTATATGGCTCCAGTGATCAAGTCCTATCCAATGGGTGGGCCAGCACTCCATGGAAATTATTCAACTAGAGTCATCACTCACAGTTGGGTGGGGCACATCTCCACAGAAACACTCAAAGAATTACAGTCTAATCAACACTGATAATGTCTGCCCATACAAGATTGCATCAAAGATAATGGTGTTTGGGAGACACAATATATTCAAACTGGCACATTCCACCCCCTGGACCCCAAAAGACATTATCTTTCCACATACAAAATACATACATCCCATGACAATATCACAGGAACTTAAATTATTTCAGTAGCAATAGTTAAGGACAAGATCCCACCAAAATCAATTATAGGTGTGGTCAGTCCTAAAGCATAATTTTCCTTAGCTGTGGATCTGTGAATTTAGAACAAGTTATGTACTTCTAATATACAAAGGAGGGACATTCATAGGATAAACATTCCCATTGCCATAAGAAGAAACAGTAAGGAATACAGGGTTAACAGGACAAAAACAGTTCCTAAAACCTGCAGGACAAACTCCATTAAATTTCAAAGTCTGAGAGTCATTTACAGAATGACTTTGCATCCTTGGGGCTTGAGAAAGTGGGAGGATAACCCTTCCTAAGGGCCTTTGTGGCAGCCCTTTCCTCTCCAAATGCTTGGGTGAGTGCTCCAACATATCCACACATTGGGGATACCACCTTCTTGGCCCCACCCTCCTCAAACATCCAGGCAGCTCCTGGATCCCCTTCCATCTCCAGGGCACATGCTCAACCCCTTCAGAACAGTGTGGTGGCAGACAGGCTCTCCCTAATTCCCTGGGAATGTGCTCTACCCTCTTTTGGGCTTGGGTGGCAAAACTCTTCCAGAGCATTGAGGTGGAAGGCCCACCCTTGACCTCTGAGGCAAACTCACCCTTTCCATGCATGTGGGCCACTCCACTCTCCTAGCCCAAGGCCACCTGACTCCAGACTTTAACCTCCATGGCTCTGTCTTTGAAAAAATTTTTCCTTCAATTTGTTCCTTATCTGTTCCCTCCAGTCCAGACAAGCAGCAGCTCCACCTATAAAGATCTCACAAAAATTCTGTTGGCTTCTCATGAACCACATGGGGGTCAAAGCCATCAGACAATAGGATGTTCCACAAATCCTTTCTGCTTAACTCCTTCTCCAATCTTGGCTTCTACTGAAATGGCAGCTGGGTTCCATGTTTGGTTACATCCTCATGTTGGGCTGTAGCTTCTGGGATTCCACTCCCCAGAAGCTCATAATTTTCCAAGCCACTAGCTTCTGGTTTCTTTGAACCCAAGGGTTCAGTTATAAGTTTATCTCCCTCTGATCGCATTTTACTATAAGCTGCAAGGAGAAGCCAGAGTACATCTTCCACATGTAGTCTAGAGATATCCTCAGCTAAGTATTCCAGGTTGTTGCTTTCAAATTCTTCCTTCCATCTGACACCAGGACTCTATTTTGCCAAATTTTCTGCCACTTTCAAACAAGGATCACCTTTCTTCCAGTTAACAACAACACAGTCATCATTTCTGTTCAAGCCCTCATCAGAAGTATCTTTAGAGTCCATATTTCCAAAAACAGTCTCTTCAAAGCAGTTTAGGCCTTTTCTATCAAGCTCCTCACAATTCTTCCAGAACATTTCCCTTATCCATTTAAAAAGCCACTCCAACATCTTTGGTATTTGCAAACTCAGCAGCAACATCACCCCACTTCTCTGGTACCAAAATCTGTTCTAGTTTGCTAATGCTGCCAGAATGCAAAACACCAGAAATGGATTGGCTTTTATAAAGGGGATTTATTTATTACAAAGTTACAGTCTTAAGGCCATAAAGTGTCCAAGGTAACACATCAGCAACTGGGTACCTTCACTAGAGAATGGCCAGTGGTGTCCGGAAAACCTCTGTTAGATGGGAAGGCACGTGGCTGGTGTCTGCTCCAAAGTTCTGGTTTCTTGATGGCTTTCTCCCAGGATGTTCCTCTCTAGGCTGCAGTTCCTCAAAAATTTCACTCTTAGTTGCACTGGGGGTATTTTTCCTTTCTTAGTTTCTCCAGAGCAAGAGTCTGCTTCCAATGGCCATCTTCAAAATATATCTCATCTGCAGCCCCTATGCTTTCTTCAAAATGTCCCTCTTGGCTGTAGTTCCTCTTCAAAATGTCACTCACAGCTGCACTGAGTTCCATCTGCCCATCAGCTCATTTATATGGCTTCACTGATCAAGGTCCACCCAATGGGTGGGCCAACACTCCATGGAAATTATCCAATTAGAGTCATCACCCACAGTTGGGTGGTGCACATCTCCACAGAAACACTCAAAGAATGACAGTCTAATCAACACTGATAATGTCTGCCCATACAAGATTACATCAAAGATAATGGTGTTTAGGGGACACAATATATTCAAACTGGCACAGAATATTTCCTAGAAGGTTTCAACAGCAGATTGTAGATGGCAGGATAAAGAATCAGTGAGTGCACAGACAAGACAATTGAATTTATTCAGGCTGAAGAGCAGAAAGAAAAATATGAAAAAAGAAAAATTGAACAAAGCCTAATAGACCTGTAAGGTACAACCAAGTATATCAATATACATGTTATAGGACTCTGAGAAGGAAAAGAATGAGAGAATGGGGTAGAAGGAATTTTCAAATAAATGTTGACATAAAACTTACTAAATTTAACTAAAGACAAAAATTTACATATTCAAGAATCCCAATGAACCCCAAACAGAATAAACATGAAGAAATATATGCACAGGCATATTATAATCAAACTGGTGAATGCCAAAAAACAAAGACAAATCTGAAGGCTACAAGAGAAAAAATATGTTGGGTACCAGGGAACCTCATTAAAATTAAGAGGCAATTTACCAGCAGAAACCATGGATGCAAGAAGACAGGAGGATGACCTGTTTAAAGTGCTGGAAAAAAATGTGATGCAAGAATTCTATATGCAGCAACACTGTCTTACAAAAAAGAGGAAGCAATGAAGAAATTCCCACATAAACAAAAGCTGAGAGAGTTTGTAACCACTATAAGAAATACAAAAGGGAGTCCTTCAGTTTGAAAGGAAAGGACACTGGAAGAAAGTGAAACACCAAAAGGAAACAAAGATCTCCAGCAAAATTAATCACACTGGTAATTATGAGTGACAATATTATTATTATATTGTATTATTGGTATGTAACTCTATACTTTTAATTCTTGCAGTATCTCAATGCAAATGCATAATTAGTATTGATATATCCATGGTTTTAGACATAATGTATAATGATATAATTCATGAAAACAAAAATATGAGGGGAGAGAAGGGTGGAGGAACAGTGTATGTGCAGACTATTGAAGTTAAGCTGGTAGCAAGTCAAATGAGATCATTACAGATTTAGGAGTTTAAATTTAAGTCAGTTGGTAACCACAAAGAAAATATGTGAAAATATAAATAGAAGGAAAGTGAAGGGACTCAAAATGGATCACTCCAAAGATAAAGTAACCATGCAAGTAAGCAAAATGGAAGAATTGAGCAGCAAAATAAATGGGTAGGAGACTTACGGAGACCAAATAAAAAAAAAAATTACAGAAGAGAGTGCTTCATATTCCCAGTTAAACTAAATATAAATGAATTAAACTCCCCAGTAAAAAGGCAGAGGTTAGCAGAATGGATACAAAAGCATGACCCAAATATAAGTTGCTTTTAAGAGAATTGCCTTTGATTCATAGACACAGTAGATTGAATGTGAAAGGATGGACAAAAAATATTCCATTAAAATAGTATCCAAAAGAGATCTGGGGTAGCTGCACTAAAATAATATAATATAGGCTTAATTCACAAACTGTCACAAGAGACAAAGAACGATAGTATATACCGATAAAAGGCTCAATTGAAAAAGAAGAAATAACAGTTACAAATATACATGCACATAACAGCAGAGACCCAAAATATATTAAGCAAATACTGACAGACTTGAAGGGAAAAATAGACTCTCTATATTAATAGTAGGAGTCTTAAATATACCACTTTCAATAATGGACAGAACATCTAGACAGAGTATCAATAAAGAAATAGAAGACAGGAATAATACTCTAAACCAACAAGACCTAGCAGACATATATATAGAACACTTCTCTCAACAACAGAATACACATTCCTCATGAGTGTATTTGGATAAAATTCTATGATAGAGCATATGTTAGGTCACAAAACAAATCTCAATAGATTTTAAAAATATATTGAAATAGTATATGTCTTCTCTGAACACAGTGGAATAAAGCTAGAATTCTATAACAGAGGAAGAACTGGATAATTCACAATATGTGGAAATTAAAAAAATACACCCTTGAACAACCAATGGGTCAAAAGAGAAATCACAATGGAAATTAGGAAATGTCTTAAAGTGAATGAAAATTAAAACACTACATACCAAAACTTATAGGATGCAGCAAAGCCAGTACTGAAAGGGAAACTTATAGCTCTAAATATTTACCTTAAAATCAGTGACTTAACTTCACCTCTGGAGGAATTAGAAAAAGAAAAGTAAATTAAACACAAAGTGAGCAGAAGGAAGGAAATAGCAAAGATTATAGCAGGGATAAATGAAATAGTGAATAATAGAAACAATAAAGGGAATCAACAAAACCAAAATTGGTTCTTTGAAAAGATCAATAAAATTGACAAGACTTTAACTTGATTGACAAAGAAAAATGTGAGAGAGGTCACAAATATTAAAATCCTAAGTGAAATGGGTCATTACTACAGTACCTAGAGAAATAGAAAGTATTATAAGAGGATACAATGAACAACTGTATTCCAAAAATTTAAATAACATAAATGAAACAGACAAATTCCTAGAAATGCAGAAACTATATACATGGCACAGGAAGTAATGCAAATCTCAGCAGAACAATAAGAAGTGAAGAGATGAAATCAGTAACCAAAAGCCTTCCAACAAAGAAAAGTCCAGGACCAGATGACTTTGCTGGACAATTTTACCAAGCATTTAAAGATGAATTATCAATCCTGCTCAAACTCCTTCAAAAATGTTGAAAAGAGGGAACACTCTCCAACTCATTCTATGAGGCCAAAATTACCCTAACACCAAAGCCAGATAAAGATATCAAAAGAAAGGAAAATTACAGTCTTATGAATATAGATGCAAAAATCCTCAACAAAATATTAGCAAATAAAATCCAATATTACAGTAAAAAAATTATACACTATGATGAAGTGGGATTTATCTCAAGAATGCAAGGGTGGTTTAACTTAAGAACATCAATTAATGTAATGTTCCACATTAATAGAATGAAGAGAATAAAGCACATGATTACCTTGATTCAGAAGAGGTATTCGACAAAATCCAGCACTCTTCTTGATAAAATAAAAAGAAAAATATATGTAGAAAAAAATTTCCTCAATGCATTAAACAACACATATGAAAACCCATAGCTGAAATTATATCTTATTAAGATTAGGAATAAGGCATAGATGACCATTGTAGCCACTGTTATTCAATATTGTATTGGTTGTTGTAGCCATAGCAATTAGGTAGGTATGTAGGAAGGAAGGAAGTAAGGAAGGAAGGAAGGAAGGAAGGGAAAGAAAGAGAAAGAAAGAAAGAAAGAAAGAAAGAAAGAAAGAAAGAAAGAAAGAAAGAAAGAAAGAAAGAGAAAAGGAAATGTTATCTGTCATCCATGCTGGGAAGGAAGAAGTAAAATTTTCTGTATTTTCACATGACATGATCCAATCCATAGAAAATACTAAAAAGTTCACAGTAAAGCTACTGGAGCTAATAAATGATTCAGCAATGTGATGGGATACTAGACCAACATGAAAATCTCTGTGGTTTTTCTATACATTGCTAAGGAAATCAAGAAAAATATTCCATTTACAATCCCTACTAAAAGAATGAAACATTTAGGAATAAATTTAACCAGGAGTTAAAGGACTTTTATATGAGAAAATACAAAACATTGCTTAAAAAATTTAAAAAGTTGTAAGTAAATGGAAGATTACTTCATGTTGATGGATTGGAAGACTAGATATTTGGAAGATGTCAATTCAATCAAAAGCAATTTATAGTCTCAACAAAATCCCAATTACAATTCCAACACCATTCTCTGCAGAAATGGCAAAGCTTATCATCAAATTAATATGGAAAATTAAGCAGCAGCACCATATAGACAAAACCATCTTGAAAAAGAAAAACAAAATTGGAGGCCCCAAATTTTCTTATTTTAAAACTTTTTTCAAAGCTCCAGTAATCAAAAAAGTGTGGTACTGGCACAAGAGCTGACATGTAGAACAATGGAATTGAGTCGAGAACTAAGAAATGGACCCTTCTGTCTATGCCTATTGTTTTTAAGGATTTCATATCCACTCAATGGGGAAAGAATGGTCTCTCCAATGAAGAGTGCTGGGAAAACTATATGCACATGAATAAGGATGAAGGTGGGACCCCTACTTCACACCGTATAATAAACAAAACTTAATTCCAAATGGGTCAAAATCCAAATATAATAACTAAACATAAAACTCCTAGAAAAAATTTTGGAAACCTTTCAGGACATGGTATTAGGTAATGGTTCCTTCAACCTTACACCAAAATCTTGAGCATCAAAAGAAAAAATAGATAAATGAGACTTCATCAAATTTCAACACATTTTTTGCATCAAAGGACATTATCAAGAAAATTTGAAGACAACCTATAGAATGGGAGAAATTGTTTGTATTCCATGTATCTGATATGGATCTAATATCCAATATATATACTGAACTCCTACAACCCAACCAAAAACACAAACAACTGAATTAGAAAATGGGCAAAGTACTTGAAAAGATATTTCTCCAAAGAAGATATATACAAATGGCCCACAAGCACAAAAAAAGATATTCAGCATCATTAATTATTAGGGATATGCAAATCAAAATCAGAGTGAGATACTATTTCACACATGTTAATATTTGCATTTAAAAAGTGGGAAAATAAGTGTTGTTAAGCATGTGAAGAAATATGAACCCTCAAAAATTGTTCTTGGGAATGTAAAATTGTGCAGCCTCTGTGGAAAACAATTTGGTGTTTCCTCAAAAAGTTAAATGTAGAATTAAAATATAACCAGGCAACCCCATTTCTAGGTATATACACAAAATAATTGAAAGCAGAGGCAAAGAGTGGTATTTTCAGCAGCCTTGTTCTCTTTTTCCTTCTTGTTGTGCTGACGTCACCTCACTCTCATCAGCCTCTGGCCCACAGTCTCCTTGAGACCAAACACCATGCCTTCAATTAAGTTGCACAGTTCCGATGGAGAGATATTTGAGGTTGATGTGGAAATTGCCAAACAATCTGTGACTATAAAGACCATGTTAGAAGATTTGGGAATGGATGGTGAAGGAGATGATGACCCAGTTAATATTTGTAATTTCTGCCTAGTTTACTGTTCAGTTAACTTGTTTATTGACCTTTTAAAAGTTGGCATTGTAAATAAAAACAACTTGGAAAAAATTTTCTGAAATATAATTAACAAAGTATTACTTTTATTCATGAGTTGAGAACTGGAAAAAAGTTATTTAAGGTAAATGTTCTGAGTGGGATTATTAGGATGGCTTCCAGCTCCCTAGGGGCAAATAGCATCACTGGTATTGATTAGTTTGTAACGAGGACTCCCTTAATTGGATCTGAGGTCTTGCGTTTGTATTTGTAATCATCTCAATTTTGACTGTGTTGGCTAGAAATTCAGTTACTAACCAGTCTGTATTTTGAGGGGAGAAATATAACTAGGCAGTTTGTAATTTTTCAATTGAAAAAGATACCTAATGCATGTGGTATGTCATCATTTTATAAACATTATTCCCATGTGGGGAAAACTATTCACAGTACATGCATGTAAAAAATAATTTAATATTTAACAATAAAATATGTGGCAAAACCCAGAAAGCATCCATCACAAATGCCATATACTTTAAATAAAAAGTAAGTAACATAAAAAAGAGTGGTATTTTCATGTTGATAGTCATGGCAGAATTTTTCACAATTGCTACAAGGTTTGAAGTAACCAAAGTGTCCATCAATGGAAGAATGGATAAGCAAAATGTAGTATAGACATACAATGGAACATTATTCAGCTGTAAGAAAAGAATGAAATTCTGATACATTAAACAACATGGTTTAACCTCGGAGACATCATGGTTGAAATAAGACAAATAGAAAAGTAAAAATATTGTAGTGTCTCACTCACATGAAAAGCAAAATATGCAGATTCAAAGAATCAGAAATTAGAATACAGATTACCAGGGACAGGTATGGGGTACAGTATGATGAGTTAACACTAAATTGATTCATAGTTTCTGTCTGATTTAATGAAAATTCTTTGGTAATGGATGGTGGTGATGGTAGCATAACATTTTGAATCTAATTAACGTCACTTAATTGTATACTTGAAAGTGGTTAAAGGGGAAATTTTAGGTTATATATATTTTACAACATATATATTTTAGTACAATTTTTAAAATTAAAGAATGAAAACAAGATGTGCACAATGCAAACAGTGAACCCTAATATAAACTGTGGACTATATTAGCAATATAATTTTATAGTATTTTTCATCATTTGTTACAAAAGTACACACTAATGCAAAATCTTAATAATAGAGGAAACTGTGTGTGTTGCAGGGGCTGGTTTATGGGAACTTTGTACTTTCTGCATAATTTTTCTGTAAACCTACAAGTGTTCTAATACAAAAGTATACTGTATGGCGGGGCAAGATGGAAGACTGGTGAGCTGTATGTTTTAATTACTCCTCTAGGAAAGTAGGTAGAAAGCCAGGAACTGCGTGGACTGGACACCACAGAGCAATCTGTCTTTGGGCATACTTCATACAACACTCATGAAAATGTCGAACTGCTGAGATCAGCGAAATCTGTAAGTTTTTGCGGCCAGGGGACCCGCGCCCCTCCCTGCCAGGCTCAGTCCCGTGGGAGG
>KN185542.1:93741-110965 GCA_000164785.2 Choloepus hoffmanni
TACAGCAGGGGGATGTGAAAGGAAATGAAATAAGCTTCAGTGGCAGAGAGATTCCAAAACCAGCCGAGAGGTCACTCTGGTGGGCACTCTTACGCACACTTTAGACAACCCTTTTTAGGTTCTAAAGAATTAGGGTAGCTGGCGGTGGATACCTGAAACTATCAAACTACAACCCAGAACCCATGAATCTCGAAGACAGATGTATAAAAATGTAGCTTATGAGGGGTGACAAGGGGATTGGGAAAGCCTTAAGGACCACACTCCACTTTGTCTAGTTTATGGATGGATGAGTAGAAAAATAGGGGAAGGAAACAAACAGACAAAGGTACCCAGTGTTCTTTTTTACTTCAATTGCTCTTTTTCACTCTAATTATTATTCTTGTTATTTTTGTGTGTGTGCTAATGAAGGTGTCAGGGATTGATTTAGGTGATGAATGTACAACTATGTAATGGTACTGTAAACAATCGAAAGTACGATTTGTTTTGTATGACTGTGTGGTTTGTGAATATATCTCAATAAAATGATTAAAAAAAATTAAAAAAAAAAGTATACTGTCTATGAATATAGGAAAAAATCTTTCTGGATCAGGAAAATCATATCTCTGACCTGTTTCCCATATGTTATATCTGGGCATATCTTTCCATGACAAATAATATCCTGACTAGTAAGGTTTTCTCTACAGCTTTGAGCATAGCTTCCTCTTGGGGGAAATAGTGTCTAATGCCATTCATACCAGAATTCCTGAAGTTTCTCCTATGTACTCTACCCTCCCCACTCTTCCTAGTCAGAAGGCTGCTGGTGGTTTGACTTAAGTGTTAGTGTTCTGTGACTTTTCACTGCCCTTTGTGATGGCAGAACCATTATTGCTAGATTTTTTTTTCACTATCAATGTCATGGGCACTTTCTTCAATTGCTCTAGCTCTATTCATATCACCATCTCTTGCACAATGATTCTCATTATAATGTTAAAAACCATAATGTGGTGTCAGGACAGCTGACTATTACTTAGGAAAAATGATAAATTTGTATCTCTACCTGTCTTTCAAAACCTAAACGAAGGTTGGATCAAAGATTTATACATTAAAAAGGAAATTTTAAAAGTAATAGAAATAGAACTTCTGCTTCCAATTAAAGTAGACTATTAAATATTAGATTTACTCTTTTGCCTGGAACAATTTTAAAATGCACAAAATAAATGAAACAGCAGCAATCAAGACATTGGATATTAGGCAATGAAAGCAGTGATTACTACAAATGAGGTGAATCCTATTACTGCCCAGCTTAGTTCCTTGAGAACTTCTCCAGTCAGCAGCATAGGAAGGGGAAACAAAGGCAGAGCCTGGTAGACACCTTGAGTTGAGGAGACAGTGTGATTCCAGGGAAGTTGAGGAAACTAGAATTTTCAGTGCAGAGTGCTGGAGAAGAAAGAGATGAATAGAAGGAGAACTCATTGTTCTGTGCATCCTGGAAACTATCTGAGGCCAGAGAAAGAAACACATGAAAGGATTAGATGGAATAATGCCAAGTGCTCACAGAATCATATAGTGTCTTTTTCCACTAGCCAGAGTGAAAAAATGTATAACTCAGCAGGCATTGGTTAGAGTATTAAGGGGGTCTTTCCTCAGTATTTTGATAAAATAACCCAAGACCAAGTAAACACTCTTCTAGTCCTGCCTAATTAAACTTAAAAAGCAAGACCAGGAACTACTAAACTAACTGTATCCAAATAATTTCAAACAGCCAAATATATGTGAAAATAGAGTTCCCAAAGGAGGGGGGTGAGCAGAAAAAATATTTGAAGAATTAATGGATGAAGACATTGCAAATCTTATGAACATTCTAAACCAGAGGTCAAAGAAGCTCCAGAAGCCCCTGGATTTCTTAACAAATCTACAGCAAGGCACATGAAAGTCAAATTGCTTTAAACCATTTATAAAGAGAAAATCTTAAATGTAGTGAGGGGGTGTAGACAGCAAATTTCTTTTTGGAAATATTGCAAACGAGAAGAAAATGGAAGAACTTTAAAGTACTAAATGAAAACAACTTTCAACCTAAATTTCAAAATCTAAAAATATATATCTTTCAAAGACAAAATTGAAATTAACTTGTTCAGAAATACAAATGCTGGAAGAATTCAACATGCCAGACTTGCTTTATAAGAAATGTTAAATGAATTTCTTCAAGTAAAAGGAAAATGACACCAGATGGAAAACTGGATCTACAAAAAGGCGTCAAGGGCAACAGAAATGGGAACTATGTGAGGAAATAAATGTTTTCTAATTATTTGAATGTCTCAAAAAGGTCATTGATTGTTTAATGAAAAACACAATATGAGGTTTAATACATATGTGAAATAAACAAAGGACAAAAATAGCACAAAACCTGGGATGTGAGAGATAGAAAATTGTTTTAAAGTTCTTGTAAATGTGAAGTGGTATATCTCTTGAAGGTAAAGAATGATAACTTAAAGAGATATATCATAAACCACAAAGCAACCCTGAGAAATAACAATAAAAAAGTCATATTAATAAACTAACAAAGGATATAAAACAGAATGAAAAATACTCAGTTAATCCACAAGAAAACAGAAAATAAGGAAAAGGAACAAAAGGAAAGATGAGACAAACAGAAAATAAACATCAAAAGATAGATTCAAACCCACTACAAAGTCAATTCAGTAGTAAAAGGATATCTTTTTTAACAAATGGTGCTGGACCAAATTGAGATCCCATCGCAAAAATTAAAACAAAACAAACAAAAAGGAAAATTTTAATCAGTGCCTAACATTATATACAAAAATTGAATCCAAATCAATTATAGACCTAAATGGATAACTTAAAATTATGAAACTTCTAGCAGAAAGCATTGGAGAAAGTCTTTGTGACATTGAGTTAGACAAATATTTCTTGCCTAAAACATCAAAAGCATGAGCAATAAAAGAAAAGAATATTAAATTTGACTCCATTAAAATTAAGAACTTCTGCTCTTTGAGAGATATCTAAGAGAATGAAAAGACAAGCTGAAGACTGGGATAAGGCATTTGCAAATCACATATATGATAAGTGATTTGTATATGGAATATATAAAGGACTCTCAAAAGAAAGTCATAAGCAAACAAATGACTCAGTTTACAAAAAGAAAATGGGCAAGAGATTTGAACACATTTCCACAGTGTACAATCAATTGTTCACAGTGTCATCATATAATTGTGCATTCATGACCACAATCAGCACTCAAACATTTTCATTACTCAAAAAAATTAAAAAAGAATAAAAAGGATAAAATATTAAAAAACAATATAATACAATTCAAAACAATATAATAATAAGGTCCGACAACAACAGTACTACCAAGAATCCCATACCCCACACTTATATCCCCCTCTCATAGACATTTAGTTTGGGCATATTGCCTTTGTTACATTTAATGGAAGCATATTACAATGTTAATGTTAGCCATAGACTCTGGTTTGCATTGATTATATTTTCACCAATACCATTGTTTTTTCAACATCTTGAAAGGTTGACATTCATTGGTTCTCCTATGTGAAAAAACATTTTTATATTTGTACATTCAGCCTGAATTTGGTAATTAATTCTGAAATTGGGGCTAGGGTGAGATTCCTCATTGCTTCCAGCACAGATTGTTTCTTTTTACCTTAGGGAACCAGCTCCAAGGTAGTCTGCCTTGCCTATGGGAGAGAGGCACCAGCCCCCTGTCTGGGGAAACTTACATGTCTTTGCTATAATCTCAGCCATTCCACCCATTCCAGACTGGTGTACAATGTGTGACTGGTCACAGAAGTCCCCCAAATTGGATGTTCCATACAGTTCCTGGCTAGCTACCAGCTTCTCTAGAGGATTAACTAAATTTCACACCTCACCACTCCATCATCTTTCCTCAGCCCCTCCTCCCTTATCTTCTGGGTTCCACTAATCAGCTTCTATATGCTCCCTCTGACAATCTCTCTATCCTTATGAATTTTATTCTGCTTATAAAGGACTCAAGTAATTGGATTAAATCCTATCTTGGTTGAGTTGGACCACATCTAGGCTGAAGTAACCTCATAAAATTGTCCTATTTACAATGAATTCGTACTCACATGAATGTATTAAGTTTAAGAACATGATTTTCTGGGGTATGGCGCTCCAAACCATCACACTTAACACTCTGGGCCCCCAAAAGACATGTTCTTTCCACATGCAAAATACATTAATTCCATCACAGCATCCCAAAAGCCTTAAAGAATTTCAGAAACAGTGCTATGTGAAAAGTCTCATCAAATCAGTTACTGGTGTGGTCTGTCCTGAGGCACAATGGCCCTGTCTATGAACCTATAAAACATAAAGAACAAGTTATGTGCTCCCAATATACAATGGAGGGACATACATAGGATGGATACTCCCATTTCTAAAGAAAGAAATTGGTTGGAAGACAGGGGTCATAGTTCCCAGAAAATTCTGAAACCCAGTAAAGCAAACTCCATTTGATGTCAAGGTCTGAGAGTCATCTATGGATCAATGTTTTTCCTCTGGGCATGAAGGAGTAGCTGTCCCACCCTTTCCTAGTGCTTGCCCAGCAGCCATGCTCTCAAAGGCTTCACTGTCTCTGCACATCAGGATGGTGGCAAGGCTCTCTGCAAATACCAGGGCACAGAAGAGGCCTCACCATCTCAAAGCATTGGGATAGCAGCACTCTCCCTGAGCAATGGGGTTCAAGGGCTTTCCTTTCAAGTGCTGGGGCAAGCCTGAGTTTTCCACACACACATGGGCCCACACTTTTGGCCTGAGAAGAACACTTCAGTCCAGACATCAATTTTCATGGTTCAACCTTCAAAGTCATTCTTCCTTCATTTTATCACTTTTCTATCAATCCAGGCTTGCAGTGTTTTTATTTTCATACAAATTTCACAAAAACCTCATTAGCTTTGTATACAGTTCACAGGGATCCAAGCTACCAGACAGAAGGACCTTCCACATATTCTTCCTGCATAACTGCATCCCAATCTGGACTTCCACAGAAATGGCTAACTGGATCCATGTCCAGTTAAACTCTCACAGGGAGGCATAATCATGAGGGACTCACCTTCTGGAAGCTCAGGGTCCCTGATTGAGCCACTTGTGGTCATAGTCTCAGAGCACACTATTAGGAAAGCCACAGAATTTTCCAAGACATCAATTTCTTTGTGCTTAAGAGTTCAGTTTCCAGCTTATACCTTCCCTGTTGCATTTTACTGTAAACTGCAAGGAAAAACCAGGTTATACTTTCCAGACTTTGCTTAGATGTCTCTTCAACAAGTTCATCACTTTCAAGTTCTGCTGTTTGTCCTACATCATGACTCAATTTTGCCAGGTTCTCTGCCACTTTAAAACAAGAATTGCCTTTCCTCCAATTTCCAATGACACATTCATCATTTCTTCTAAGGCCTCATTAGAAGTACCTTTAGCATCCATATTTCCACCAACACTCTCTTCAGTGCAATTTAGGCTTCATATATCAAGTGCCTCACAATTCATCCAGCCTCTACCATTACCCAATTCCAAAACTGTTTCAACATTTTTGGTATTTGCAATACAGCACCCTACTTTCCAGGTAATAAAATCTGTTTTAGTGTCCTAGATCTCCAAGCAAATACCATGCAATGGGTTGGCTTAAACAATGAGAATTTATTTTCTCATGGTTTTGAGACTAGGAGAAATCCAAAATCAAGGCAACATTAATGTGATGCTTTCTTCCAGAAGCCTGTGGCATTTTAGGACTGGCTGATGGCAATCCTTGGTCCTTAGCTTCCCTCTTACATTGTGGCCTCTCCTGGCTTCTTCCTTCTCTTCTGAGTTCCATTGAATATAAGCTTCTGGCTGCAACCTCTGGGGTTTCTCTCTTTCTGAATTTCATTCTGCTTATTAAAGACTCCACTGATAGGATTAAGACCTATCTTGATTGAGTTGGGCCCAGTTGTGTAACTACCTCAAAAGTTCCCATTTACAATAGGCTCACACCTACAGGAATGGATAAAGTTTGAGAAAATGTTTTTTCCTGTGGTCCATAGCTCCAAATCACCACATATGTATACATATTTATATTATGAAATACAAATATTACCTATTAGAAGACATGCATTTTTAAAGTAGATTTTCTGGGATGTGGGATAGAAAGGAGAGCAGAACTTTAAATTGTACTTTATACTCTGTATATTGTTTGTATTTGTTACCCATGAATATTAATATTTTTATTTAAAAATTGATAAAATTTCTTTAAGCTTATTGTAGTAAAATTTTATATCTGACCTCTAACCTAAACATAATTTCAACAATGCAGAACTTTCAAGTATGGCAGCCATCATTTTTAAAATACATTTACACAGTTAAAGGCATACTTTGTTTTATTGTATCTACCTTATTGCATTTGTCATATATTGCATTATTTTTACAAATTGAATGTTTGTGGCAACCCTATGTCAAGCAAGTTTGTCAGCACCATTTTTTTGAAAAGCATGTACTCAGTGTCTGTGTCATATTTTTGTAATTCTTATTATATTTCTCATTATTATATCTGTTATGTTGATTGGTGATCAGTGATCTTTTTTAAGTTTTAACACATTTATGATAAATTTACAGTATGACAGAAATACCTTCAACTTTGAGATACCGAAAAAAATAATCTTAGTAAACATAAAGTTATGACTGATCAAGAAACTGCTTAGTGAAAATGATACACTACATCAATCAATTTTCATACCAAATTCTTAACTAAAAGCATTCAAAAACATTTGCATTTACTAATTGTCAAACTGTATTCAAGTGGTGGAACAAGATACAAGACAGCTAATAGAAAGAAAAGCTACCTCAAACTATTCCAATTCTTAAAATTAGAAATAAGAAATTATTGTTGTTGCTTAGAAAATATGTTACACTTTTCATCTAAAATTCACTTTAAATGCTCAACATATAAGTTAATACTAAAAATATTGTTACTTTTCTGGATAGACATGTTTCATAAAACAGATTTCAATTAATGTTGAAAAAAATTACTTGATAATTTTAATCACTATTAATGACTGACTGATTAGTGGATCAACAATTTATGCAGCAATATACATGGCATATGGACCTCTACATGGAATGATCTAATAATTATTTGCTGTGTAATCCTGCCCATTAGTAATAATTAAGCCAAGAATTTGATATAAGTTCCATTCAGTTGCAGTACCTGTTTCTATGTGATTTGATCAACAAAAAAATATGTACACAACATCAAGTGTTTTACCTTTCTCCTTTTTTTGAGACTAGCTCATTGATTTGGGGGTTGGTTAGTACAATACAGAGAATTTAGAGGGAAAAGTACAAAACTTAACACCAATGCCAGTACTTATCACATATGGTTACAACTAAGGATAAATTAATTTTTGTGTTTCTCATTTTTGAGAACATAAATTAAAGACATTAAAATTTGAGGTATATACAGAATGCATACAGAGCATTATGCAAAATACTTTTCATAAGTAGCACTACACAATAAAATATTGGGAAATGAATATCTGTGCTGATTTGTATTTTAACTCAATAGAACAAGAGGAGAACAGCATTCAACTAGGGAGGTTTATACTGATAATAAAGCTCTTAAAGTTAACAATGACCTCCTCTTTTTTTTACTTACCACAGCTACACAATGTCCTGAGAGGTGTCTGTGATGGTTATGTTTATGTGTTAACTTGTCTGGGTGATGGTGTCCAGGTGTCTGGTCAAGGAAGCACTGTCCTAATCACTTCAAGGACATTTGTGGCTGATTAATGAACAAGAAGTCTGGTTTATTAAATCATAAGTCAATTGATTGCACCTGTGTGGCTGATTACATCAATGAAGGGCATGTCTTCCACAATGAGAGAATTCAATCAGCTGGATTTAATCCAATAATTTGAAGACTTTTAATTAAAAGAGGGAGAAGACCTTCACTTCTTCAGCTAGCCAGCAAAGCATTTCCTGAGAAGTTCATCAAACATCTTCATTGGAGTTGCTAGTTCACTGCCTGAGGAGTTCATCAAACACCTTCATCAGAGTTGCCAGATTTGTACAGATTTTCCACAGAAACTATGGGGGCAAGAAGACAGAGGTATGATATATTTAAGATACTGAAAGAGAAGAACCACCAACCTAAAATTCTATAACTGGCAAACAGTCCTTCAAAAATGAGGGGTAGATTAAAACATTTTCAGACAGACACTGAGAGAGTTTGTGACTAAGAGACTGGCATTATAAGAAATAATGAAAGGGAGAGCTATAGGCTGATAGGGAAAGACCACAGACAGAGGTTTGGAGAAGAATGTAGGAAAGATTATCAGGAAGGGAAAAGGAGAGAGATAAAAAAAAATAAGATATGACATATAAAATCCAAAAGACAAAATGGTAGAAGAAAGACTGTCCTTACAGTAATAACACTAAATGATAATGGATTAATCTCCCCAGTGAAAAGACACAGACTGACAGAATGGATTAAAGAACAGGACCCATCTATATGCTGTCTACAAAAATCTCACTGTAGACACAAGTGCAAAAATAGGCTGAAAGTGAAAGGTTGGAAAAAGATATTTCACACAAACAACAAACAGAAAAGAGTGGGGGTCACTACATTAATATCAGACAGGATAGACTTAAAATGTAAAATAATTAACAGAGACAAAGAAGGACACTATATATTAATAAAAAGGACAATTCATCAAGAAAACATAACAATCATAAATATTCAGGTACCAAGCCAGAGTGCCCCAAAGTTCATGAGGCAAACACTGAGAACACTGAAAGGAGAAATAGATAACTCTAAAATAATGGTGAGACTTCCATACACTGCTCCAATCTATGGAAAGAACATCAAGACAGAGGATCAATAAGGAAAGGACAGAGATGTTGAATTGCATGATAAATGAACTAGACTTGACAGACATTTATAGAACACTACACCCCACAATAGCAGGATACACAATTTTCAAAAGTGCTCATGGAGCATTCTCTAGGATAGACCACATGTGTCACAAAGGAAGTCTCAACTTATTTAAAAATATTGATATTATACAAAACACTTTCTTGGATCATGATGGAATGAAGTTGGAAATAAATAACCAGCAGGAAGTCATAAAAGTTACAAATACATGGAGGATAAACATCACACTTTTAGAAAACCAGTGGGTAAAGGGAGAAATTACAAGAGAAATTAGAAAATACCTCAAGGCAAGTGACAATGAAAACACAACATATAAAAACTTATGGTATGCAGCAAAGGCAGTGCTGAGAGGGAAATTTATTGCCCTAAATGCCTATATTAAAAGGGAGGAGAGAGCAAAAATTGAGGAAATAACTGCTCACCTGGAGGAATGAGAGAAAGAAGAGCAAATTAACACCAAAGCAAACAGAAGGAAATAAATAACAAAGATTAGAGAGAAATAAATTAAATTGAGAACAGGAAAACAATAGAAAGAATCAACAAAAACAGAAGTTGGTTCCTTGAGAAAATTAATAAAATTGATGGACCCCTAGCTAGGCTAACAACAACAACAACAACAACAACAACAAAAACAGTAGAGGCAAATGAATGCAATCAGATTGGGAAATGGGACATTACTCACCCTGCAAAAATAAAGGAGATAATGAGAAGATACTATGTGCAACAATATGCTAAAAACTGGACAACTTAGATGAAATGTACAATATCCTAGAAAGGAATAAACAACCAACATTGAATAAAGAAGTGATAGATGACCTCAACAAACCAATCACAAGTAAAGAGATTGAGTCAGTCATCAAAAACTCTGAAAAAGGAAAAGCCCAGAACAAGCTAGCTTTGCATGTGAATACTGCCAAGCATTCAAGACAGAATTAGTAACAATCCTGCTCAAACTCTTCAAAAAAATTGAAGAGGAGGGAAAGCTACCCAACTCATTCTATGAAGCCAGCATCATCCTAATACAAAAATCAGATGATACTATAAAAAAGAAAATTATAGACCATTCTCTATAATGAATATAGATGCAAAAATCCTCAAGAAAATACATGCAAATTGAATCCAGCCAAACATTAGAAGAATTATACACCACGACCAGATGGAATTTATTCAAGGTACACAAGGCTGGTACAATACAATAGAATCAATTAATGTAATGCACCACATGAATAAATCAAAGGAGAAGAAACACATGATCATCTCAATCAATGCATAAAAGGTATTTGATAAAATCCAACATCCTTTCCTGAAGAAACCACTTCAAATGATAGGAATATAAGGGAACATTCTCAATATGATAAGGCAATATATGAAAAACTCAAGAGCTAACATCATATTCAATGGGGAATGACTGAAACATTTCTCTAAGATCAGGAACAACACAGGTGTACCCACTGTCACCATTTTACTGGAAGTTCTAGCTAAAGCAATTATGCAAGGAAAAAAAATAAAATGCATCCAAGTTGGAGAGGAAGAAGCAAAACTTTCACTCTTGGTAGATTACATGATTGTATATGTAGGAAATCCAGAAAAATCTATAGCAAAGTTACCAGAACTAATCAACAAAGACGGCAAAGAGGCAGGCTACAAGATCAATACATAAAAATATGTAGTGTTCTTATATACAAGTAATGTGCAACAAGAGGGAGAAATCAAGAAAATAATTCCATTTACAGTAGCAACCAAAAGAATCAAGTATTTAGTAAAAAGCTTAATGAAGGCCTCAAAAGACCTGTATAGAGGAAACAAGAAACTGCTAAAAAAAAAAAAAAACCACAAACAGGACTTAAAAAATGAAAAAACATACTGTGATCATGGATTGGAAGACTAAATGTAATTAAGATGTCAATTCTACCTAAATTAATTTATAGGTTCAATGCAACACCAATTAGAATCCCAACAACTTATATTGCAGGAATAGAAAAAAACAATAACCAAATTTATTTGAAAGGGCAAGATGCCCCAAATAGCCAAAACTTTCTTAAGGAAGAGGAACAATGTGGGAGGTCACACACTACCTGACTTTGAAGCATATTACAAAGCTACAATGCTTAAAACAGCATTGTACTGGCATAAGGATAGACATACTGACCAATGGAATCAAATTGAGAGTTCAGAAATAGACTGTTGCATCTATGGACAATTGATCTTTGATAAGGCAGTCAAGGCAAAGCAACTGGAACAGAGCAGCCTCTTCAATAAATGGTGTTTGGAGAACTGGATATCCATTTCAAAAAGAATGAAAGAGGACTCCTATCTCATACCTTATAAAAATATTAACTTGAAAATGATTAAAGACATAAACATTAGTGCTAAGACCATAAGACCCTTAGAAGAAAATATAGGGCAATATCTTAAAGATCTTGTGATAGGAGGTGGTTTCCTAGACCTTACACCCAAAGCAAGAGCAACAAAAGAACAAATAGACAAAGGGGATATATACAAAATTAAACCCCTTTGTAGATCAAAGGACTTTATGAGAAAGATAAAAGGCAGACTATGCAATGGGGGACAATATTTGGAAACCACATATCAGGTAATGGTATAATATCCTGAATATGTAGTGATCCTACAACTCAAATACAGAAAGACAAACAACCCAATTAAAAAATGGGCAAAAAACATGGACAGACACTTTTCTGAAAAGGAAATACAAATGGCTCAAAAACATCTGAAAAAATGCTCAACTTCACTGGCTATTAGGGAAATGCAAATCAAAACCACAATGAGATATCATCTCATACCTATTAGAAATAGCCATTATCCAAAAAACAGAAAATTACAAATGTTGGAGAGGGTGTGGAGAAAGATGCACACTTATTCACTGTTGGTGGGAATATAGAATGGTGCAAGCACCCTGGAAGACAGTGTGGAGGTTCCTCAGGAAGCTAAGTATAGATTTGCCATATGACCCAGCTATTTCATTTCTAGGTATATACTCAGAGGAACTGAAAATTAAGGTATGAATGGACATTTGTAAACCAATGTTTATTGTGGCATTATTCCCAATAGCCAAGAAATGGAAACAGCCCAAATGTCCATCAATAGAAGAGTGGATAAACAAAGTATGGTACATAAAATGATGGAATATTATGCAGCTGTAAGAGAGCACAAAGACCCAGAACATCTAATAACATGGATGAACTTTGAGGACACTATGTTGAGCATAGTTATACAGAAACCAAAGGACAAATAAAGTATGGTTTCACTAATATGAACTATCATTATTGAACAAACTTTAAGAGTTAAAAGCTGATAACACAGACTATCAGGAGACAGAAAGAGGTTAGAAATCAGGTGTTTGATGCTGAAGGACTACAGAATATTCAGCAGGATTGACTGTATAGTTCCAGAAATTGATAGCATAATGCTGTGTGATGGTAGCACAATATTGTAACTTCACTGAACAACGATGTCCATGAGCAAAGCTGAAAGAGGTGGGTCAAGAGCATGTATGACACCTGAGGTAAAGATAGAAGATAAAGACTGGGACTGCTTAACTTTGCCAAAATTGGAGTGGTCAATGATTGTGACTAAATGTACAAATATAAAAATGCTCTTGCATGAGGGAGAACAAAAGAATGTCAACCATACAGGATGTTGAAAAGGGGAGGTATGGTGGAAAATATAATCAAAGCAAACTGGAATCTATAGTCAACAGTAACATTGTAATATGCTTCCATTAAACATAACAAAGACAACATACCAATGCTAAATGTGTATGAGAGTGGGATATAAGGGAGGGATGAGATTCTTGGTAATGGTCTTGTTGTCTGACCCTACTATTATATTGTATTGTTTGATACCTTGTTTTTCTTTTTATTATTTTTTATTATTCCTTAAAAAACACTTCTTTTCATAGTAATCAATATGTTCAAGTGCTGACTGTGGTGATAAATGCACAAATATATGATGATATGAACAAATGATTGTAAACTGTTGATAATTGTATGGTATGTAAATACAGCTCTATAAAATTGTAGGAAAAATATAAATAGGAATAAAAGTGCTGGAGAAAACACAGAGAGAAGGATGTATGTATTTGCTGTTGGTTAAGAGGCAGAATGGTGGATCCTTTCTGGAGGACAATGTGGTGGTTCCACAGGAAGCTATGTATGTGGGTGCCATAAGGTCCTGCAATCTCATTACAGGGCATATACTTGGAAGATCTGAGAGCAAAGACATGAAGGGACATTTGCACACTAGTGTTTATGGAGGCAGTATGCATGATTTGCAAAGGGTGGAGGTGGCCTAAGTGTACATCAACTGAAGAACAGAATAGTGAACTGTGGTGTATGCATACAATGGAATATTGAGCAACTGTGAGGAAGAGTGAAGACGTGAGACATACAAAAATGTGAATGGATCCTGTGGACACATTTTGAGTGAACTACACCAGAAACAAATGCAAACACTGTAATGACTCACAAATATGGACTACCATGTTTAAACTCATAATTGAATCTTAGAGTACAGCTTATCAGGGGAATGGTTATTGTAATGGACCATATATTGTAAGCTCTTATGGCAGTCACATCTACTCCAGAATTGTAATGGCTATCTCCAGATTCTGAGATGCTGTTCACTTTTTGTATAGCCTGATCAATCCTTGGAAATTTGGATATCTGTGTGACACCTGAAACTCAGAGCTAGAGCTTGGAAGATATGAATGTCAGTATTACCACATACAGTAACTAAAAAGCTGAAAAAGAGTCCAGACTTCAATTAGAGATATGAATGAAGCAGATATTGTTAGGACTTGGGTAAATCAGGCCAAAGGGTAAAAGATGATATTGACTGTGTTTTAAAATTTCAACTTCCATGTGAGACCAAGGGAGGAGATTTTTATTTGGTGCAGGATCTATATTTCCAAAAGAATTTAACTCATACAGTTTGTTCAAATACCATAATTACATGGAACTTTGAATAGGAAGTGAGACATGGTAGGTTTGCACAAGTTAGTGTGAAATAGTGACACATTCCATAGTAATTTGGGCAGAGTATAAAAATATATATGCAGGGTTCCCCTGAGGAGCTGGGAAGAAATGCAAAAGCATTGGACTTCCTCACTTGGATTGTTGCTGATGTTCTCAGAAACACTGAGAACTGGCAATTTGTTATACTGAGTCCTCTATCTTGGGGCTTGCCCTTATGGAGCTCATTACTGCAAATGAGAGGCTAACCCTGCTTATAATTGTGCCTAAGGGTCTCCCCATGAGTACCTCTTTGTTGCTCAGTATGGCCCTCTCTAAGTAACCTTGGCATGTGATCTCACTGCCCTCCCCCCTATATGGGACATGACTCCCAGGGGTGTAAATCTCCCTGGCAATGCAGGATGTGACTCCCAAGGATGAATCTGGACCTGGCATTGTTGGATTGAGAACATTTTGTTCAAAAGGGGGATGTGAAACAAAACAAAATAAAGTATCAGTGGCTGACAGATTCCAAATGGAGTCGGGAGGTCACTCTGATGGGCACTCTTACACACTATATAGATAAACCTTGTTAGGATTTAATGTATTTAAATAACTATAAGTAAATACCTGAAATTGTCAAACTGAAACCCAATGGTCTTGACTCTTGAAGACAATTGTATAACAATATAGCTTACAAGGGATGACAGTGTGATTGTGAAAACCTTGTGGATCACAATCCCTTTATCCAGTGTATGGATGGATGAGTAGAATAATGGGGACAGAAGCTAAATGAAAAATAGGTGGGATGGGGGATGATTTGGGTATTCTTTTTACTTTTATTTTTTTATTCTTATTTTTCCTTTTTCTGGTATATGGAAAATGTTAAAAAAATAGATTGGGGTGATGAATGCACAACTATATGATGGCACTGTGAACAGTTGATTGTACACCATGGATGATTGTATGATATGTGAATATATATCAACAAAACTGAATTTAAGGAAGAAAATCTCAACTTTGCAGGGTGACTGCTGTTAAAGTAAAGGCATTGTTTGGAAAAGAATGGGAACCTGAAACTTGGGATGGGGACATTTGGATTGATAATAATGGCAGTGATGACATTGGAACCCTGAATTCTGCCGAGTCTTTTTAAAATAAACCTGTAGTGGTCTTCCCTGAGTAAACAGACCCCACATGTTCAGCCTGCCCTGAGAAGACAGCTACCCAACCTCCAGCCTGTTCTGAGGAAACAGCTTCCTGACCTCCAGTCTGCCCTGCAGAGCTTGCCATTCAATCTCCACCTAAAGATATTTCCTTTCAATGCCTGAAGTAAATGGCTTGAGGGATATTTCTGATTCTTTTCATGATCAACCCCTACCACAAGTCTTTGCTTCAAGACATATAACTAGACTAAATTTCCAACAGGATATCAAGGGTGAGGTACAAAGTGTGCCATATGAGGAAGTACACTATACTCCAAAAGAACTGCATGAGTTTTCCAATTTATATAGACAGAAATCAGGGGAATATGTGTGGGAATTGATATTAAGGGATAATGGTGGAAGGAATATAAATTTGAATCAGGCTGAATTTATTGTTATTGGCACACTAAGCAGAGATTCTGCATTCAATGTTGTAGCTTGAGAGGTTAGAAAGGGTGTTAACAGTTTGTTTTTGTGGTTGGCTGAAACATGGATCAAAAGGTGGCCAACATTACCTGACGCTGAAATGCAGAAAATGCCCTGGTATAATGTAGAGGAGGGGATTCAAAGGTTTAGAGAGATTGGAATGATAGGGTGGATTTATCATGGAAGACCTGCTCACATAACCATGGAATGTCCAGAGGACACATCTTTTATAAAGACTGTTAGGAATAAACTTGGGAGACAAGCTCCATCATCCATGAAGTTCTCTGTAGTTGCCCTTCTTGGTAGGTCACATATTACTGTGAAAACTGCTGTCACTGAGCTGGAATCCTTAAACACATTGGGGATAATTGGATCCTGAGTTGGCAGAAACCACATGGCACCATTTAATCACTGAAGACAAGGGCGGCATGGTTACCATAATGGAAAACAGGCTCAAAGAAACAGTCAAAATAATCTGACTCACAGAGACTTATGGCATTGGCTAGTAGATCATTGAGTACCTAGAAGTAAAATAAATGGGCATAAAAGTTACTTATCAAATTTATTTGGAAAAGAAGATGCCTTGAATTGGTGAAAACACTTGAAGAAAGAAAAATGAAATGGGAGAACTTACACTCCCTGACTTTGAAGCTTATTATAATGCCGCAGTAGTCAAAACAGCATGATACTGGCACAAAGATAGACACATTGATCAATGGAATTGAATTGAGAATTCAGAGATAGACCCCCAAATCTATGGTTGACTGATCTTTGATAAGGCCTGAAAGCCACCAAACTAGGACATAACAGCCTTTTCAACAAATGGGGCTGGGAGAGTTGGATATCCATATCCAAAAGAATGAAAAAGGACCCCTACCTCACACCCTACACAAAAATTAACTCAAAGTGGATTAAAGACTTCAACATAAGAGAAGTACCATAAAACTCCAAGAAGATAATGGAAAGGAAACATCTTCAAGACCTGGTATTAGGTGGTCACTTCCTAGACCTTACACCCACAGCACAACCAACAAAAGAAAAAATAGATAAAAAGGAACTCCACTAACTTAGAAGTTTCTGTACCTCAAAGGAATTTGTCAAAAAGGTGAAGAAGCAGCCAATTCAATAGGAAAAAATTTTTGGAAACCATGTATCTGATAAAAGACTGATACCCTGCATATATAAAGAAATCCTACAACTCAATGACAATAGTATAGACAGCCCAATTATAAAATGGGCAAAAAATATGAAAAGGCAGTTCTCTGAAGAGGAAATACAAATGGCCAAGAAACACATGAAAAAATGTTCAGCTTCACCAGCTATTAGAGAGATGCAAATTAAGACCACAATGAGATACCATCTCACACCAATTAGAATGGCTGCCATTAAACAAACAGGTAACTACAAATGTTGGAGAGCATGTGGAGAAATTGGAACTCTTATTCATTTTTGGTGGGACTGTATAATGGTTCAGCCACTCTGGAAGACACTCTGGTGGTTCCTAAGAAAACTACATATTGAGTTACCCTTTGATCCAGCAATCTCACTTCTCAGTATATACCCGGAAGATCTGAAAGCAGTGACCTTAACAGACATCTGCACACAATGTTCATAGCAGCAATATCCACAATTGCCAAGAGATGGAAACAACCCAAATGTCCTTCAACAGATGAGTGGATAAATAAAAT
>KN185542.1:110985-133280 GCA_000164785.2 Choloepus hoffmanni
GACATAATGCTGAGTGAAATAAGCCAGGCACAAAAAGAGAAATATTATATGCTACCACTGATGTGAACATTGAAAAATGTAAAATAAATGGTTTATAAGGAAGAATGTAGGGGAACCAGTGATAGATAGCAATTAGTGAAGGGGGAATGATAACCCAATAAGAACAGATGAGCTATCGTGGGTAAATTTAATATTCTGGGAATGCTCAGCAATGACTATGGTTTATTAATTTTTGGTAGTTTTTGTAGGAACAAGTTCACAGAAACATTGCTGTCTTAGGTTGTGTCTTTCTTATTGCTTTGCTGGGTTATAGTCTGTATATTTTTAAGGGGTAGAATAGGAACATGTTGGAAGTAATGTAGTTATTTTAGGTTAGGTGACTTTTCCTTATTCCCTTGTTTTGGTTTGTTTGAAAAAATTTTTACTGTATTTTTTTATATAATTAATAGCTAATTAAATAAAGATAAAAAAATTTAAAAAAATCCAAATACCATATAATTGCTTTGGTCCCCTTTCTATGGGTCTACCAAAGCCAGTAATTATACTATACAGCAAAACATTGTTTAGGATTTCACTTATATTTACACATAACACCACAAAAATGGTATTTTTACATCAAAGAAACATCAGTGTTGCCTGTGGGGTCATAATCATTACATCCCCCAACCCCTGAGAGTTGAATGCTATTGAAATCATTGTCCTGGAAGATCTCTTCCATGGAGATGGATGCAGGATCTCTTGTCTTGTTGCATAGGTATTCTGTCAGATCAGAAAGCTCAGCAGATATGGTAGCTTGCTCAGCAGTGGAAATGGAGTCATTGCTGGGATATATGGATGCAATATCAGGTGCCAGTCATGATTGTTTGCAAAGCTCTGCATCTGACTTTATGTCTTTGCATGTCTTAGGGTTCTTACTAGAAGGAATAGGTGATGGCAAGGGAAAGCATACATCATTAAAAATTATTAAATGTCTCTTTAACTTCTGAAAAGTTAAAAAAAAATAAATGGGCAGTCTACTAAATTCTTGTTTGATCTGTATAAGCAGAAGAATTCTAGGTCAAATGAACAAAAGTCTACCTTAAATTACAAAAAGAGTCAGAGCCCCTGAATCAATTCCCAAACTTGAGAAAGTTTACAGACCTAGAGCCCCTTGAATGAGGGGAAGGCCAGGTACACTTGGGGAAAGAACCTGTTACACTGCCAAAAATATATACTTTAATCTTCCAGCCTACTGCAGGGGGACCTACAGCTTTTTAACAGGGTAACAGTGAATTGGGGAAAAGGAAATGATCAGATATTTTGGGGATTATCAGACACTGGTTCAGAAGTAACATTAGTTTCAAGAGACCCAACATGTCATTCTGGTCCACCAGTCAGAGTTGGGGCTTATGCACATTGGGTGATTAATGGAGTTTTATCTCAGATTCATCTCACAGTGGGTCCTGTGGGTCACTGGAACCATTCTGTGGTTATTTCCCCAGTTCCAGAATGCATGATTGGAATAGACATACTCAGCAATTGGCAGAATCCTCACATTGGTTCCCTGACTCATGGAGTGAGGGCTATCATGGTATGAAAGGCCAAGTGGAAGCTTTTAGAACTGCCCCTGCTTAGCATAATGGTAAACCAGAAGGAATACTGGATTCCTGGGGGCATTGCAGAAATTAATGCCACAGTTAAGTACTTCAAGGTTGCAGGGGTGGTGATTCCCACCATATTCCCATTCAACTCTCCTATTTGGCCTGTGCAGAAAACAGATGGGTCTTGGAGGATGACAGTGGATTATAAGCTTAACCAGGTGGTGACTCCAATTGCAGCTGCTGCTGCAAATGTGTTATCATTGCTTGAGCAAATCAACATATCCCCTGGTACCTGGTATGCTGCTGTTGATCTGGCAAATGCTTTTTTTCTCAATAGCTGTTAGTAAGGACAACCAGAAACAGTTCTTTCAGCTGGCAAGGCCAGCAGGTTACATTCACTGTGCTACCGCAGGGGTATATCAACTCCAGCCCTATGTCATAATATTGTCTACAGGGAGCTTGATCATTTCTCCCCCACAAAAGACATCACACTGGTCCATTATATTGATGATATGTTGATTAGATCTAGTGAACAAGAATTAGTGACTACTCAAGATTTGTTGTAAGGTATTTGTGTGGCAGAGGATGGGAGATAAATCCAACAAAATACAGGGGCCTTCGACCTCAGTAAAATTTCTAGGTGTGCAGTGGTATGGGGCATGTTGAGTTATCCCTTCTAAGGTGAGGGATAAGCTGTTTCATCTGGCCCCTCCTATGATCAAAAAAGGGGAACAATGCCTAGTTGGCCTCTTTCAATTTTGGAGACACCATATTCCTCATTTGGGTGTGCTACTCTGGCCCATTTACTGAGTGACATGAAAAGCTTCAACTTTTGAGAGGGGACTGGAAAAGATGAGGCTCTGTGACAGGTCTAGGCTGCTGTGCAAGCTGCTCTGCCACTTGGAACATATGATAAAGCTGATCCAATGGTGTTGGAAGTGTCAGTGGCAAATAGAGACGCTGCCTTAAGCCTCTGGCAGGCTCTTATAGGAGAATCACAATGTAGGCCTTTAGGATTTTGGAGGAAAGCCTTAACATCCTCTGCAAATAACTACTCTCCATTTGAGAAACAACTCTTGGCCTGCTATTGGGCCTTAGACAGAATGCTTAACCATGAGCCACCAAGTTACCATGAAACCTGATTACCTATCATGAGTTGGGTGTTGTCTGACCCACTAAGCCATAAAGTTGGATGGACACAGCTGCATTCCATAATAACATGGACATGGTATATATGAGATAGGGCTCAAGTGGATCTTGAAGGCACAAGTAAGTTATATGAGAAAGTGGCCCAAATGCCCACAGCCCCCACTCCATCCACCTTACCTACTCTTTCCCAGCCCACAGCTATTGTGTCTTGGGGAGTTCTTTTCAATAGGTTGACTGAGGAAGAGAAAACTCGGGCTTGGTTTACAGATCGTTCTGCATGATATGCAGGCACCACTCAAAATTGGACATCTGCAGCACTGAAGCCCACTTCTGGGAAGTCCCTGAAGGACAGTGGTGGGGGGAATACTCTCAGTGAGTTGAACTTTAAGTAGTGCACCTGATTGCTCATTTTGCTTGGAAGGAGAACTGACCAGAGGTGCATTTGTATACTGATTCATGGGATGTTGCTAATGGTTTAGTTGGATGGTCAAGGAATTGTAAGGAACATGATCGGAAAATTGGTGACAAAGAAGTCTGGGGAAGAGGTGGGGGATAGAACTTTCTGAATGGGCAAAAACATGAAGATATTTGTGTCCCATGTAAATGCTCACCAGAGGGTGAATTCAGCAGAGGAAGATTTTAATAATCAAGTGGATAAGATGACCCATTCAGTGGATACCAGTTAGCCTCTTTCTCTGTCCACCCCTGTCATTGTCAATGGGCTCATGGACGTGGTCGTGGTGGTAGGGATGAAGGTTATGCATGGGCTCAGCTACATGGACTTCCACCCTCCAAGGCCATCCTGGCAACAGCCACTGCTGTGTGCCCAATCCACCAGCAGCAGAGACCCACACTCAGTCCCCAATATGGCACCATTCCCCAAGGTGATCAGCCTGCTACCTGGCAGCAGGTTGATTACATTGGGCCACTTCCATCATGGAAGCAGAAATGATTTGTTCACACTGGCATAGTCACATACTCTGGATATGGGTTTGCCTCCCCTGTATGAAATGCTTCTGCCAAAACTACGATTTTTGTACTTATGGAATGTATAATCCACCATCATGGTATTCCACACAGCATTGCTTCTGACCAAGGAACCAACTACACAGCAAACAAACTGAAATAATGGCACATGCTCATGGAATTCTCTTGTCTTAATGTGTTCCACATCATCCAGAGGAAGCTGGGTTGATAGAATGGTGGAATGGCCTTTTGAAGACTCAATTACTGTGCCAACTAGGTGGCAATATCTTGCAAGTCTGTGTCAGTGTTCTCCAGGAGGCTGCATATGCTCTGAATCATCATCTGCTCTCTGGGGCTGTTTCTCCCATAGCCAGTATTAATGGGTCCAGGAATCAAGGGGTGGAAATAGGAGTGAGATGACTCACGATCTCCCCTAGTGATCCACTTGGTAAATTATGGCTTCCTGTCCCTGCAACCTTAAGCTCTGCTGATCTACAAGTCTTAGTTCCAAAATGAGGAGTGCTCCCACCAGGAGACACAACAATAATTCCTTTAAACTGGAAGTTAAAACTGCCACCTGGCCACTTTGGGTTTCTCATGACTCTGAATCAACATGCAAGGAAGGGAATTACTGTACTGACTGGGATGATTGATCCTATCAAGGGGGCATAGCACTGCAACTACCCAGTGGAGGTAAAGAAATGTTTTCCTGGAATATGGGGAATCCCTGGGATTAAAGTCAATGCAAAACTGCACAAACCAATCCAGATGGGACTACCAATGTCCAAGAAACTTCAGGAGTGAAGGTTTGGGTCACTCCACTAGGCAAAGAACCATGACCAGCTGAAGTGCCTGCTGAGTGTAAAGGGAAAATGGAATGGGTATTAGCAGAAGGTAGTAATGAATGTGAACTATAACCACATGACCAGTTACAGAAATGAGGAGTATGATGGAATGGATATTTCCTCCTTGTTTCGTTATGAATATGTTTTTATTTGTCCATGAGGCAAATATCTTTGTTTTCTTCTCTATCTTATCCCCTTATCATATGAAATAAATTGTATTGTTTATTTCTCAGTGTTTTATTTAAATGAAATCAAGATTAAGTCACCCAAGGAATTGCACCCTATTATGGAGAGATTTATTGCATTTCTGGTTGTACGCAGGACAGCTGTGTACTGTTAGGTGAAATATATGTCTGTTATTGTGCTCTACTTAAAGATAAATTATGGTTTAAATTGATGTGTATAACTGCCAGTTGACAAGGGGTGGAATGTCATGGTTAGGTTTATATGTCAACTTGGCCGGGTGATGGTGTCCAGGTGTCTGATCAAGCAACACTGTCCTAACCATTATTCCATGGACACTTGTGGCTGTTTAATAAACCAGAAGACTGGTTTATTAAATCATTCAATTTGCTGCTGCTGTGACTGATTATATCTGTGAAGGGCATGTTTTCCACAATGAGAGAATTCAGTCAGACAGATTTAATGCAATCAGTTGAAGACTTTTAAAGAAGAGAGAATGATGACCTTCACTTCTTCTTTGGCTAGGCAGTGAAGCATTTCCTGAGGAGTTCATCAATCATCTTCATTGGAGTTGCCAGTTCACTGCCTGCCTATGGAATTTGGTTTCATGCATTCCCACAGTTGCATGAGACACTTTTATGAAATCTTATATTCACAGATATCTCTTGTTGATTGTGTTTCCCTAGAGAACCCTAACTCATACAATGTCATTATGAGAAAAATGCCAGTCACAGCTTTAAGACTTAGCTTTGGAAAGAACAAATGAGAAAGCCAATTGGAAGGTCAGACTTCATCTTTGTTTTCAAAATTTGTATTAATTTTTCTTCTTACAGAAAAAGTTTAAATAAATTTATTATAAATAAAATTTTATTATAAAAAATTTAAATAAGTTTATTATAAATAAAAGATAAAAAACATTAATTTTTGCAGCTTTCAGGAAAAGTTCAGCACTTCATTTACAAAATGTCTTTTAGAAGAGGTCAGTAGAGATCATCTTATCTTAAATTGTGACATATCCATTCAAGTCCTTACCTCAATCCCTCACCTGTAAGAACACAGCATGCCTGGATATGATACTGGTGATCTTTAATAGAGGTTAGTTTCAAATCCTGGGAGATTTCTGCTACAGTTGTACATTCTTTAACATCTTGTTTATTATCAAAAATCAGCAATCCAGCTTTTCTTAGGTCCTCATACACTAATACTTTATACAGTTCTCTAGTTATAGAAATCCTTTCTCTGTCTCTACTGCACATAACAACTATTACAAACTCAGTGTTAGCATAGTAAGTGTTTCAGGAAGAATGAAGAGATTCTTGGCCACCAATATCCCACATTAGGAAACATGTATTATTAATGACTGCCTTTTCTACATTGCTTCCTATTGTAGAGATGTGTATACAACTTCATTAATAGAAATTTAGTAAAGGATGGTAGTTTTCCCTGTATTTTCCAGTCCAACAATGATAACTTTGTGCCCCTGGTGATTGAACAGTCTCTACATCCTGGTGAAGGTAATACCCATTCTCAGAGAGCAGATCCCCCTCCTGCCACCCAGGCTGCCTGGCCTCCCCTAGCTCAGGCTGAGGGGGAGGAGAGCCTCCACCTCTACTGCTGCTGCTCCTGTACTTACTGCTGGTTTGCTTCCCAGAAATCAGAGGGAGGCTGAAGCCCAGGTCACCTGTGGAGCACGAGGCCCCACTGCTGAAACCGCTGCACCTCCTGGTTCGCAGGCATCACCAGCTCATTGTCTGTGATGAGCCTTCCTCTTAGGTTGCTCCCATGTTAACTACCATGTGGGCAGTGGAGACCAATCAGTGATCTTTGATGTTACTATTAAAATTGATTTTGGGTGCCACAAACCATACCCGTATAGGAGAGTGAGCTTTATCCATAACTTTTGTGTGTGTTCTGACTGCTGCACCACCTGGCTGTTTCACAGTGCCTCTCCCTCTCCTTGGGCCTCCTTTTCCCTCAGATACACTATTGACATTAGGCTGATTAATAATCCTACAATGGCCTCTAAGTGTTCAAGTGAAAGGAATAGTCACACAACTCTTAACTTAAATCAGAAGCTAGAAATGATTAGTGAGAAAGGCTTGCTAAAAACTGAGATAGGCTGAAAGCAAGGCCTCTTGTGCCAAAGAGTTAACCAGGTTGTGAATGCTAAGGAAAAGTTATTGACAAAAATTAAACATGTTACTCCAGTGAACACACAAATGATAAGAATGTGAAGCAGCCTTATTGTTGATAGGCAGAAAGCTTTAGTGCTCTGGATAGAAAATCAAACCAGCCACAGCATTCCCTTATGCCAAAGCCTAATCAGACCAAGGCTTTTAATACATTCATTTCTATGAAGGCTGAGAGAGGTGAGGAAGCTGCAGAAGAAAAGTTTAAAGCTGGAAGAGGTTGGTTCATGGGGTTTAAGGAAGGAAGCCATTTCCATAACATAATATTGCAAGGTGAAACAAGCCATTGCTGATGGAGAAGGTGCAACATGTTATCCAGAAGATCTAGCTAGGAGATAAAGGTGGCTACACTAAGCAAAAGATTTTCAATGCATACAAAACAACATCATATTAAAAGAAGATGCCATCTAGGACTTTCATAGCTAGAGAGGACAAATCAATGCCTGGTTTCAAAGTTTCAAAGGATAGGATGACTCTTGTTAGGGGCTAATGCAGCAGGTGACTTTAAGTTGATGCCAATGCTCATTTACCATTCTGAAAATCCTAGAGCCCTTAAGAATTACACTAAATCTACTTTGTGCTGTATAAATGGAACAAAGCCTTGATGACAGCACATCTGTTTATGTGCAGCCCACTCTCGAGAAATACTGCTCAGAAAAAAAGATGCCTGTCAAAATATTTGTATTCCATAATATTACTGCTTATTGCCAATTCACCTCATCATGCAAGAGTTCTCATGGAGATGTAAAATTGGATTCATGTTTACATGCCTGCTCAGACAATATCCATTCTGCATCCCATGGGTCAATTAATCACTTCAACTTTTCAGTCTTATTAAGAAATACTTTTTTAAAGGCTGGAGCTGCCATAGCTGGTGACTTCTCTGATGGATCTGGGCAAAATAAATTGAAAACCTATGTAAATGGTTCACCATTCTAGATGCCATTAAGAATATCAATGATTCATGGAAGGAGGTCAAAATATAAATACTAACAGGAATTTAGAAGAAGTTGATTCAAACACTCATGGGTGACTGGGAGGGGTTCAAGACTTCAGTGAAGGAAGTCACTGCAGATGTGGTGGAAATAATAAAAGAACTAGAATTAGAAGTGGAACCTGAAGATGTGACTGAATTTCTGCAATCTTATGATAAAACTTCAACATATGAGGGATTGTTTCTTATGGATGAGTAAAGAAAGTGGTTTCTTGTGATGAAATCTCCTGGTGAAGACACTGTTAACATTGTTGATATGACAACAAAGGATTTAGAATAGTGTATCAACTTATTTGATAAAGCAGTGGCAGAGTTAGAGGGGATGACTCCAATTTTGAAAGAAGTTCTACTGTGGGTAAAATGCTACCAAACATCATTGCATACTAAACAGAAAACTTTCATGAAAGAAAGAGCCAATTAATTTGGCAAACTTCATTGTTGTCTTATTTTAAGAAATTGTCACAGCCATCCCAAACTTCAGCAACCACTGCCCTGATCAGTCAGCAACATCAAGGCTGGACTCTTCACCTACAAAAATATTAGGACTTGCTGAAGGCTCAAATGGTGGTTAGCATCTTTTAGCAATAATATGCCTTTTAATTAAGGTATACACCTTTTTTAGACATACTGCTACTGCACACTTAATAGGCTATTGCAGTATAAACATAAAGTTATATGCACTGGGAAACCAAAATTTTGTCTTTCTTTATTGTGATATTTGCTTTATTGAGGTGGCTCAGAACCAAACTTACAATAGCTCTGGCATATGCCTGTATTTTGACATTTGGAGGACTACATCATTTAATTTTTTGATTTTTTTTTTTGTTTTTTGCATTTGGCTTCATGTAGAATCCATTTTCTCATGGTCTTACATTTCCTAGTCCCATATTTAAGTAAATGTGTACTTGAAATCAGGCATAAGTCAATATGTGCACTGATTCTGCAAAAGATACAACTGCCATGCTTTTCTGTTAAAATTAGCTGTATATTAGTTTCAATTTAGGTCTTAAATGAAACAATAAAAAATTAAAAAAATAAAGTATATTCTACCTTTACAGCCAGAAAGAAAAATTCAAAAATATCAAATGGCCCATAGGTATCATTACATTGATCAATATTCAATTGTATAATCATTTCTGAAAATTAGAATTATCCACAGAGTAACTTGATTATCATTGAGGCTATTTCAATGAAACTGTGGAATCTTGGCTATATGGAATGAATAACATTGATGATATATAAAATAGAATGTAGTAACTGAGATGAATCAATCCATTAAAAGTGAGGGAGGAGAATAGGGCTGTTATGTAGACAACTTTTAAATGACATTTAGCAAACTCAGTTCTCCACTGCACTTATCTGTTTAATAGACAAACTGAATGAAAAATGCAATAACATCAGAGGCACACATCTGTTTTATGAGTCATGGCAAAACAAAATGGAAAAGAAACTTTTATAACCATGAAAATGTAGAATCCATAGAGGAAAGACAAGAATGGGATGGATATATATGAAGTTTTGGCAGAGATAAAAATGCTTTTCTGTTATTCTTAGTAGTAAGTACAAGCTTGGAAATTACATGAACCAAAATGGATGCTCCATGTAAAAAGAGATAAATTGTTGGACTAAGAATAGAGCCACCCAAATGGTGGTCTTAAATTTTAATCACTACTTACACAGTTAATTTTTGAACTTAACTCTAGGGTTCTTTTTTACTGGAAAAATTTAGATTCATATGTTTATGCTTGTTTTTTACATTAGCCTTTGAAAACCTGTGGTGTAGTTTTCTTTTAAAAAATGCAATGCTAGTGTGTGAACTTGTATTAGTTCTTTAAGCTTAATAAGTGTTGGTTTTGTAGTTTTACAAGTGTAAGTTGTGACTATATTAATGTCCACCATATGGTAGCAAAATGTATTTTAACACTTAAATATTAATACACTATATGTTTTGTAATAAAGGAAGATCAACCCTTCAGAAAATGTGTACTTAGCCATATTGATGTTCTATTTGATCCAACATTCTCTCTGATTTTAAAAACATTATATTGTCATGACACACATATAATATAAAACTTCCCATTTAACCACTTTCAAATATCCAATTTAGTCATATTATTTACATTCACAATGTTCTGCTACCATCACCACCACCCATTTCCCAAACTTTCCATCACCTCAAATAGAAACTCTGTACTCATTAAGCATTAACTCCTCACTCCTTGTTCCCCTCCCCTCCTTGGTACACTGTAATCTACTTTCTGTCTCTATGAATTTGCACATTATAGGTATTTCATATAAGAGAAATTGTACAATACTTGTCCTTGTGTTTCTGTCTTATTTCAATGAATATGAAGTCTTCAAATTTCATACTTGTTTTACCATGTATCACAACTTCATTCATTTTTATGGCTGAAAAATATAACATTATTATTTATATACCACATTTTATATATATCACATACTGTTTATCCATTCATCCATAGATGGACACTTTGTTGCTTACACCTTTTGGGTACTATAGACCATGCTTCTACATTGTCTACACATATCTTTCCAAGTCCCTGCTTTCAGTTTTGGGCTGTACATACCTAGAATGGCATTGTCATGCCATGTGTTAATCCTGTGTTTAAATTTTTGAGGAACCACCAAACTGTTTTCCACAGCAGCTGTAGCATTTTACATTCCAACCAGCAGTGTGCAAGAATTCCTATTTCTCTGCATCCTCACCAACACTTGTATTTTCTGTTTTTTTAATAATGCAATTTTAGTAACTGTGTAGTGATATCTCTTTGTGGTTTTGATGTGTGCTTCTGTAATGGCAATCCCTTTTATTTTAATTCAATAAATTTTATTTTGAAATAAATTCAATCTTACAGGAAGAGTTGCAAAAACAGTACAAACCCCATACATAGAACTCCATCATATCCCAACCACCTCCCCTGATACCCCAATCCACCACCTTTAACATCCTGTCACACCATCATTTCTTTCTTTCCCTCCCTCGCTCCCACCCTCCCTCCCTTCCCATCATCCATCATCTATTGCTCTGTCCTCTGAACATATGAGAGCAAGCTGAACATATCTTTGAACAAACAATATAATTCACATATACCTTTCCCATGGATAAGAACATTCTTTTATGTAATCTCATTAAGCGCAGCTAAGAAGTTCAAGAAATTCAACATTGATACAAAGCTTACATTCTATATTTCCTTTTTTTTGTGTGTGTGTGTCCCATCTATGTCCCTTTGAGCCTCCTCTCCTCCATCCTCAGATCCCATCCAGGACATCCTTGGCATATAATTGTCATCTATTTAGACTTTTTTTTTTCAATTGTGGAAACATATATATAGCCTAAATCTTCCCATTCCACCCCATCCCTAGCATTCCATTAGTGGGATTAATCACATTTAGAATGTTGCAATGCTATTACCTTCCCACCATCCATTTCTAGAAGTTTCCCTTCACCCCAAACAGAAACCCTACACTCATTTCTTAACTCCCCATTGCCCCTTGCCCCACTTCTCAGAACCCCTACTCTACTTTCCATCTCTATGGTCATATTCTCTGATACTTTCTTTGTGTTTACCATGGGGCTTAAATTTAACCTCTTAAATCTATAACAATCTTGTTTTTCTTTGATACCAACTTGACTTCAATATGACACATAAACTATGTTCCTATACTCCATCATTCCCCCACCTTTATGTGGTTCTTGTCAAAAATTACATATTTTACATTGAGTCCAAAACCACTGATTTATCATTACAATTTATGTATTTTAGATCCTGTAGGAAGTAAATAGTGGAGTTACAAATAAAAAATACAGTAGTATTGGCATTTATATTTACCATGTGATCTTTACTGGAAATCTTTATTTCTTCATGTGGTTTCAGTCAATTGTTTAGTGTCCCTTCCTTTCAGCCTGCTCAACTCCCTTTAGCATTTCTTATAGGACTGATAACTGGTGATGAAGTCCCTCAGCTTTTGATTATCTGAGGATGTTTTCATCTCCCCCTCATGTTTAACCTCCAGGTGTTTGTGAATTCTCCAAGTCTCTGATGGTTATTGACTTCTATTTGTATTCCATTGTGGTCAGAGAATGTGCTTTGAACAAATTCATTTTTTTTTTTTTATTTATTGAGGCTTGTTTTTATGTCCCAGCATACGGTCCATTCTGAAGAAAGATCCATGATCACTAGAGAGGAATGTGTGTCCCGGTGACCTGGGATGTAATATTCTAAATAAGTCTGTTAAAATTTTCTATATATCTCTCTCCTTTCTTTGTTTCTCTGTCAGTAGGGCTCCCTTTAGTATCTGAAGTAGGGCAGGTCTTTTATTAGCAAAATCTCTCAGCATTTGTTTGTCTGTGAAAAATGTAAGCTCTCCCTCAAATTTGAAGGAGAGTTTTGCTGGATAAAGCATTCTTGGTTGGAAATTTTTCTCTCTCAGAATTTTAAATATGTCATGCCACTGCCTTCTCACCTCCATGGTGGCTGCTGAGTAGTCACTACTTCGTCTTATGTTGTTTCCTTTGTATGTGATGAATTGCTTTTCTCTTTCTGCTTTCAGAACTTGCTCCTTCTCTTCAGTGTTGAAAGTCTGATCAGAATATGTCTCAGAGTGGGTTTATTTGGATTTATTCTATTTGGAGTTTGCTGGGCATTTATGCTTTGTGTATTTATATTGTGTAGAAGGTTTGGGAAGTTTTCCTCAACAATTTCTTTGAATACACTTTCTAGACCTTTACCCTTCTCTTCCCCTACTGGGACACCAATGAGTCTTAAATTTGGATGTTTTATTTTATCTATCATATCCTTGAGATCCATTTTGATTTTTTTGATTTTTTTCCTCATTCTTTCTTTTGTTCTTTCATTTGCTGTTCTGTGGTCCTTGAGGAGGCTGAGTTGTTCAACTTCCTCTAATCTTGTATTATGAGTATCCAGAGTCTTTTTAATTTGGCCTACAGTTTCTTTCATTTCCATAAGATCTTCTATTTTTTAATTTACTCTTGCAATTTCTTCTTTATGCTCTTCTAGGGTCTTTATGTCCTTTATATCCTGTGCCATGCTCTCATTGCCTGTCTGTAGTTCTTTGATTAATTGTGCCAGGTACTGTGTGTCTTCTGATCTTTTGATTTGGGTGTTTGGGTTTGGGTTCTCCATATCATCTGGTTTTATCATATGCTTTAAGATTTTCTGTTGTTTTTGGCCTCTTGGCATTTGCTTTACTTGATCTCTAATTTGTCAGAACTGCAGCTTGGTGGTGTACACTTTAGCCAGCAGATGGCATCCGTGAGTCACTTATTCCCCTCAAGTCAGTTCTCCCCAACTTTGTCTTTGTGGTGTGTGGGGATCTGACTCTTATGGGGTCCAATTGGTGCACTTAATTTGGGTGTGTTGTCAGTGCTGTCCGCCCTGAATGAGGGGCATGTGTCTGAGCAGTTAGGGAGGAAGGGCAGCTTCAATAATCAAACCTCCCAGGTGTTCCCAGGGATTTAAGGCTGTTCTCTGCCACTGACCCACAAGTCCTTGGTATTGTCATAGGATCCCTGGGATTTCTGAGTGGTTCCCCCTTCCCTGCTGTGCTCTTCCAGGACCTCTGTTGAGGGACAGCCATGCCATGTCACAAGTCTGTGCTGGCCTCCATGGAAGCCCTGGGACACTGGGCCGTGCAGGGGTCTTCCCAGCCCACTTCAAAAATGGTTGAATGGGGCACATTAACTTCCCCCTTTCCACACAGCACCACTCTCCCAGCTCTGGGACAATCAGCCATGGGTGTATTAAAGGCCACTGTCCATGGCCGAAACTGTGGTGTGTGCACAGTGCTGTGGGAAAGACTCTCCATCACACTGGGTTTCCTGGTGCAACTCTGGGCTGCAGGTCCAGGCCTGGGCAGGAGCATCCCCCGCCCACTGGGGAGATGGCTGCAAGTCATGTGGTCCTTTCTCCCTTTGGCTCCCCTTTGCTCCCTTGGGCCTGAGACAGTTAGCAGTGGGTGTGGGAAGGGTTATCCTCCATGCCAGATACCAAGGCATTAGCCCAGGCTGCTCCCACTGTGCTTCACTGCAGGGCTCTCCCCATCATATCTGCAGACACTCCTGGGCTTTTTTTTTTTAAAGAACTAGTCCATCCCCAAATACCAACCATGGCTTCCCCACAATGCAGCATGACCGTGGGTCTTTCAGCTGGCTTACTCACTCATTTCAGAATGCAGACTCCTGGTTTCACCAAATGCATGGTCCCTGTTGATTTAGCAGACCTTGTCTGGCTGGTGCTACTCTGGAACTGGTGTTCTGGGTCACTTTCTGGTTTTTATCTAGTATTTTTCATGGAGGTGTTTTTTTGCCCTGTCTCACCTAGCCACCATCTTAGTTACACCTCAGCAATCCCTTTTATTCTAATTTAATGTCATGATAGTCAACTTGATAAAGTTGGTTACTTTATTATTATGTGATTCTCCTTTAACAACTTTAGAGTTATTGAGAAATAAATGAAAGATAATTTAATGAATCAAGATTTATTTGTAACTTAATTTAGAAAAAAATTCCACTTACTTCTCTGCTAGATAAATAAAAACTCACAACAGCCATTGTATTCTGCTATGTGTGCATTTATTTGAAAAGAATGTGAAGGTTTACAGGTAACTGTGGTCACACACTAATGGGATATTATTCTGCATTTGCCATTTGTTCAAAGACAGTGAAGAGGTTCCAGATATATGTTTAAAGGTAAAGTTTTCATGATAATACCTTACAAATGGTATTACCTTTTGTGGTGGTTTGGAGCTATGTGCCCCAGAAAAACATGTTCTTGAATTTAATCCATTCCTGTGGGTGTGAACCCATTGTTAAGTAGGACATTTTGATGAGGCTACTTCAGTTAAGGTGTGGTCCACCTCAATCAAGATGGATCTTAATCCTATTACTGGGGTCTTATATGAGCAGAATGAAGTTCAGACACAGAGAAAGCCACAGGAAACAAGCTGATATTCAGAGGAACCAAGAAGAGAATGGAGAGGTGAGGTGGGATTGCCATGTGCATTGCCATGTGGCAGAGGAGTCCAGGACCAAGGATCAGCAGCAGCCAGCCCCAGTATTCCAGTGTTCAGGGAGAAAGCATTGCCTTGATGATGCTTGATTTGGACTTTTTCCTATCTTCAAAACTATGAGCCATTAAATTTCCATTGTTAAATCATCCTTTTGCATGGTATTTGCTTTTTATGTCTGAAGCCTGGGAAACTAAAACACCCTGTAATAAAAATAACATTTTTTTTCTAGTTCTTGGGCAATGATTTATTTGTGAGGCTAGCACTGAAAATTATTTTTTAATTTCTGATTTAATTTCCCCAATGACATTGCAGAGAAAGGAAAGTATTGTTGTGCCTAAAACCCACTACTCATTAATGTTCCCTTTTTGTCACATTTCAACCACTGGTCCAGTAATTCTGGGATGTGATGCCATTTGGACCCATTATTTGTTATTTATCTATTGTACAAAGATATCTCATCAGTTAAGAAACAACTGTACAAAGGAGAATAAGAAGACCACTAATTTACTTATTTAAAATAATGGTTTAATAAAACTTTCATAAGGCAAATACAGTTTCCTGAAGAATAAGCAAGAACTTTATATGCTATCAGTGGTAATACAAGCATTGTATTAATTCTCTAGCTAATTTCTTGGTGTTTTCCCCTTGTCTGGATCATCAAGATGAATCATCCCTTATTAGGTATGTTTTTGTTTATCCAGTTCCTATTTTTATGTCATGTTCTATAGAACTTGATGGAGATACACCCAGTGATACTGAGAGCAGCCTCAAACATTACTACATTCTCCAAGTGAGGAAATTTTTGGATTCCTCCCTCTTCTTCTGTCTTTCCTCCCATGTCTATCTTGTCTACGTTATAAGTTGCCAAGTGTTGTGAAGTTTACCTAACAAGTTCTATCTTAACTTTCATGTAATTTTCATTCCCTCTACCACCTTTGTTGGTCATATCCTTGTTATCTCTTTTTTTTTGATAGATCATTGCAATGGCTTTCTAATTGGTCTCCTAGTTTTCATCTACCTTATACATTGCTACATTGATCATAGTACTCCTTTGCTGAACACACTTCTGTAACTATCTCATTGTTTATCAAATTAAGTATAATGCCTATCAATCAAATTCAAATCACTGTACAATACTGGCCCACTTTACATCCTCTCTCTTGTCTTCTCCTACTTCCATTACTACCTGGCAAACCAACAGATATGGAACATGTATTACTTTCCAATATACTATGTATTTTTTACTTTTTAACCTTTGATAATTCTTGTTCCCTTTGCCTGGAAATAGTCATAGACCCTTTAATTATTGACTATATAAAATTATATTCCTTTCAAAACTTTTATTTACTCCACAACTGGTCACAATACTTTTTTCCTTTGAATATGCTAGAATTTTTTACTTCTATGGTTGCACTTATTACACTGTACCTTTTATTTGTGGCAATAGAATAACAATAATAATGGGTAACAATTATTGAGCAATTAGTGCATGGCAGGCAGTATACCAAAAACATTAAATGGATTATTTTACTTAATGTCACCAAATTTCTGAGAAAAAACTTTCATTAACACTATTTTACAAATGATGAAACTGAAACTGAAAGAGTTTCTCTAACTTACTCAAGGCCAATCAACTGATAAGTAGCAGTGCCAGCATTTGAACTCAGGCACTCTAATTCCAGAGTTCTCTGAAAAAGACTGTGTCTTCCGTCTCTTTGTGTAACACAATGTGTTGCCTGTATTAGCTCTTAATATGTATTGATTGAAATGAACTTGGGTTGATTACTTCATTTGCCTGGCATACATAACAATTAGTGTCATTCAATTTACTATCAGCATGCTTTTACCAGGATGGGTACACTGACAGAAACATTAAATAGATTGGTAAATTTAATTGAATTCTATCACAGATAATTTTGTGTCTAAAATTATCTTTGTCATTCTTAAGAATCTCAAGAAGTAGAGATATAAATTAGATCCCCTGTGAGAATTTTTGTGTTCCTCTAGATGAACATGACATATATGTCATATTCCTTGTAGCAAATATGACTACATTGATCAGATATATTATTTTGTATATATTCATGCACAATCCATTTAAGTCAATAGGAGCTGCACACCTCTGGATGAAAAATCAACCTGAAATTACCTTCAGTTTGTCTTTTATATTCCATTTCTAATGTTTCATCTGTATTCTGTCTTATATTATTCTTATTAATTGATAAAATGAAAATCTTATTTCTGAGTAGACATTCTTTGTAATGAGGATATATCCTGAAACTCTGATGATCATTGTTTCATATATTATACAATTCAAACAAAATAGTTTAAAATAAATTCAAAGTATTGCAACTTAGATAAAATCATATTATGTAAGATAATTGGTGTTATGTAGTGGTAAGAAAATCAATGCCCTTTCATGGTTATTTTGCATTTATTTTGCAAAATAATCTGGATTCTGAGTGTAGTAGATTGAAATATGTACCCCATGAGACATGTTTTTAATCTTAATCTGTATTTCTGTGGTGTGAACCAATTTGTAACTAGGACCATTGGAAGATATATTATCAGTTAGGATCTTAGATCATCCTCTCACAGTTATGGTGTGGCTAAACTGAATCAACTTGGTCCTTAATCATTATTACTGGAGGCCTTATAAAGAGAAGCCAGAGGTCAGAAAAACCTGCAGGAAGAAGCTAGAAGTCAACAGACCCAACACAAGGAAAAGAGAGATGATAATGCGATGGGAGGCAGATATCCAAACCAAGGAATCCTAAGGATTGCAGCAAGCCATCAGCAGAACACTATAGAATTTGGAGAGAAAGGCTGGCCTTGCCAATGCTTTGATTTTGGACTTCTACCTTACCAAAGTGTGAGCCATTAAATTCTTGTTCCTTAAGCCAACCTACTGTGTGGTATTTGTAACAGCAACAAATGAAGAAATCAAATCATTGCATTCAAACAAAAAGTCTTGAAAAATTTGTTGACCACAAGAAATCAAATATAAAAATATGTTTTCAGTATTGAACATGCTTCATTAGAAAAGCATTGTCCTTGGCAATTTTGTCACCTACTGAAAAACTGTCTATTAATACAAATTTACAGCTAACTAAAATGGTATGTTCATATATTATTCTTATTTTCTTGAGAATCAGTTATTTTTAATCTCAGAATATCACATTTTCAATAGCATGAGAAATTTTATACTGATACAATATATTATGTATATCAAAATGTTGCAAAATAGTGACTCAGATTAGAAGCTGGAATGGAAAAACCTGTGGTCATGCTTTTCTTCATTTATTCTGTTTTCTTATACTTCTGAAAGCCATATCTCACAAACAGGAGATTATGTATCTCCAGAGGTACACAGAAGTTTGAGCATGATGGGAAGGAGCATGAAGGGGGTGTGCTTAGAATGACAGCAAGAAATTTCACCCATGAATGAAACCAGTCTGTAATGTATCTGTGTTTTACTTGTCTTCTTCTCTGCCTTTAAGATCACTATGGCAATTTCAGTTCTGGCTTTGATGATTTCAAAACAATTATTGAGCAGCAGGAAGAGAAGCCTGCATTCATAGAAATTCTCACTGGATTGTAAGCACACAAAAATTTAAGAATGATTTTTTTATATTAAATGACTAATTTTATTTAATTTGAATAAATGCTCCACCAAGAATAAATTTCTCCTTAACTAACAAAAAATTAGTACCACAATTTTCTCTGTGCCTTATCTCTTTGTGCCTCAATTTCATCAGGAAAAATGGTGTTCTGGTTTGCTAATGGTGCTGTCATGCAAAACACAAGAAATGGATTGGCTTTTATAAAGGTGGTTTATTTGGTTACAAAGTTACAGTCTTAAGGCCATAAAGTGTCCAAGGTAAGGAATTAACAATAGGGTACCTTCACTGGAGAAAGGCCTTTGGCATCCAGTAAACCTCTGTTAGCTGGGAAAGCATGTGACTGGCATCTGCTTGCTCCCAGGCTGCATTTCAAAATGGCTTCAGCTTTCAGTGACAGTCTTCAAAATGTCTCTCAGCTGTAGCTCCTCTCCAAAATGTCACTCTCAGTTGCTCTGAGGTTCCTCTGTTTTTGAGCTCTTTATATAAGACTCCAGTGAACTAATCAAGATGCAATCTGTATGGGTGGGGCCACATTTCCATGGAAACATTTAATCAAGAGGTCACACCCTAATCAAATATGTCACTTGCAGTTGGGTGTCACATCTCCATGGAAACAGCCTAATCCAAAGAATCCAACCTAATCTACACTAATACATGTGCCCCCACAAGATTGCATTAAAGAATATGGCTTTTTCTAGGGGACATAATATACACAAATCAGCACATTCCACCCCCTGGACCCTAGAAAATCATATTCTTTCCAAATACCAGAGATTCATCCCATCATAATATCACAAAAACTTAAATCATTTCAGTAACAATAACTAAGTACAAGATCTCATCAAAATCAGTTACAGGTGTGGTCTGTCCTAAAGCAAATTTCTCCTCTAGCTGTGGACCTGTAAAACCCAGAACAATTCATCTGCTTCCAATATAGAAAGGAGGAATAGTCATAGGATAAACATTCCCATTGCCATACGGAGAAATTGAAAGGAAAACAGGGTTCACAGGATGAAAACAATTCCTAAAAGCTGCAGGGCAAACTACATCAGATTTCAACATCTGAAAGTCACTTAGAGAACCATGTTTTATCCTTGGGTCTTGATAAAGCAGCAGTCCCACACTTTCCAAAGGCTTACACAGCAGCCCTTTTCTCTCCAAATGCTGGGGTGAGTGCTCCAAAATATCCATACATTGGGGAGACCACCTTCTTCTTGGCCCCACCCTCCTCAAATATCATGGTGCTACCCAGACTCTGCCTCTCTGGGGCAAGGACTCTCCCCTCTGCAAACAATGGGGTGGTGGCCAGGCTCTCTCCCATCCTCAAGGAATGTGCTCCATCCTTTCTGAGCCCTGGGGTGACAGCACTGTTCCTGAACATCGAGGCAAAAGATCTGCACTCTGCCTCTGGGGCAAACTCACCCTTTCCATGTGTGTGGGCCACTCTGCTCTCAATGGCCAAGAACTCAACCCCATACCTCAATATTCACAGCTATGTCTTTGAATAATTTTTTCCTTCAATTTGTTCCTTCTTCATCTCCTCCAGTCCAGATCAGCAGTGGTTCTGTTTTTACAGATTTCACAAAAATTCTGTAGGCTTGGTATGCAGTTTACAGGGGTCAAAACCATCAGACAGTAGGAATTTCTACAAATCCTTTCTGGATAACTCCACCTCCAATCCTGGCTTGTACTGAAATGACAGGTGGGTTAAATGTTTTGTTAAATCCTCATGTGTGGCTGTAGCCTCTGGCATCTCACTTTTTGGAAGCCCAGAATTTTCTAGATCATCAAATTCTGGTTTCTTCGTACCAAAGTTTTCTGTTCTTAGCTCATCTCTCTCCTGTCACATTTTACTGTAAGCCACAAGGAGAAGCCAGGCTACATCTTCCACATGCACTTTGGAGATCTCTTGGGCTAAGTATTCCAGGTTGTTGCTTTCAAATTCTGCCTTCCACCCAACACCAGGACACAATTTTGCTAAATTCTCTGCCACTTTAAAACAAGGATCACCTTCCTTTCAGTTTGCAACATCTTAGTCATCATTTCTGCTCAAGGCCTCATCAGAAGTGTATTTAGAGTCCATATCCCTACCATCAGTCTCTTCAAAGCAGTTGCTCTAGTTTGCTAATGCTGCTGGAATACAAAACACCAGAGATGGATTGGCTTCTATAAAAGGGGGTTTATTTGGTTACACAGTTACAATCTTAAGGCCATAAAGTATCCAAGGTAACACATCAGCAATCGGGTACCTTCACTGGAGGATGGCCAATGCTGTCTGGAAAACCTCTGTTAGCTGGGAAGTCACATGGATGGCATGTGCTCCAAGGTTCTGGTTTCAAAATGGCTTTCTCCCAGGACATTCCTCTCTAGGCTTCAGTTCCTCAAAAATGTCACTCTTAGTTGCTCTTGGGGTATTTGTCCTCTCTTAGCTTCTCCGGAGCAAGAGCTTTCTTTCAATGGCCATCTTCAAACTGTCTCTCATCTGTAGCTCCTGTGCTTCCTTCAAAGTGTCCCTCTTGGCTGTGGCTCCTCTTCACAATGTCACTCTCAGCTGCACTCAAAATGTCCCTTCTGTTTGACAGCTCATGTATATGGCTCCAGTGATTTAATTTAGACCCACCCTGAATGGGTGGGGTAACACCTCCATGGAAATTATCCAATCACAGTCATCACCTACAGTTGGGTGGGGCACATCTCCATGGAAACACTCAATGAATTACAATCTAATTAACACTGATACGTCTGCCCACACAAGATTACATCGAAGATAATGGCATTTGGGGGGGACATAATACATTCAAAGCGGCACAGCACTCTAGGCCTTTTCTGTCAAGGTCCTCACAATTCTTCCAAAATCTTCCCCTTATCCATTTAAAAAGCCATTCCAACATGTTTGGTATTTGCAAGCTCAGCAGAACCCCACTTCTCTGGTACCAAAATTTGTTCTGGTTTGCTAATGCTGCTGTCATGCAAAATGCCAGAAATGGATTAGCTTTTATAAAGGTGGTTTATTTGGTAACAAAGTTACATTCTTTTTTTTTTCAATTTTATTTTGAAATAGATTCAAAGTTATAGGAACAGTTCCAAAAATGATACTAACCCCATACACAGAATTCCATCATACCCTGACCCCCCTCCCCTCATAGCTCAATCCATCAACCTTAACATGCTGTCACATCGCTATTTCTTTCCCTCCCTCCCTCCCTATCTATCATCCATCATCTATTGCTCTGTCTTCTGAACATATGAGAGCTAGCTGCACACATCCTTGAACATACACTATAATTCACGTATACACTTCCCATGAAAAAGAACATTCTTTTATGCAATCCCATTAAGTGCAGCTAAGAAGTACAAGAGATTCAACAATGATACAAAGCTTACATTCTATATTTCCTTGTCCTTCTGTCTCAACTGTGTCCCTTTGAGCCACCTGTCCTCTATCCTCCTGTCCCATCCAAGTTCATCCTTAGTATTCAATTGTCATCTAGTTAGACTGCCTTTTTTTTTTTTCAGTTGTGGAAACATATATACAGCCTAAATCTTCCCATTTCACTCCCTCCCTAGCCTTTCATTAGTGGGATTAATCATGTTTAGAATGTTGTAATGCTCTTTCCCACCATCCATTACTAGAAATTTCCCTTCACCTCAAACAGCAACCCTACACTCATTTCTTAACTCCTCATTGCCCCTTCCCCATTTCTCTTAACCCAAAC
>KN185542.1:134383-155587 GCA_000164785.2 Choloepus hoffmanni
AGCTTTCTTTTGTTCTTTCATTTTCTGTTCTGTGGGCTTCTAGGACACTGAGATGTTGTTCGGCTTCCTCTAGTCTTGTATTGTGAATATCCAGAGTCTTTTTAATTTGGCCAACAGTTTCTTTTGTTTCCATAAGATCTTCTATTTTTTTATTTACTCTTGTTATGTCTTCTTTATGCTCTTCTAGGGTCTTCTTTATGTAGCTTATATCCTGGGCCGTGGTCTTCTTGATGTCCTTTAAATCCTTTGCCATGTTTTCGTTCCTCAATTGTAGATCTTTGATTAATTTTGCGAGGTATACTGTATCTTCCGATATTTTGGTTTGTGTGTTTGGATTTGGATTCTCCGTATCTTCTGGTTTTATCATATGCATTAAGATTTTCTGTTGTTTTTGGCCTCTTGGCATTTGTTTTGCTTGATAGGGCTCTTTCAGGTTGTAAAGAAAAAGGGATATCGATCTAATTTTTCAGGAACACAGTTTGGTGATGTACACTTTCTCTAACTAAACAGCAGATGGCATCTGTGAGTCACCTATATCCCCTGAGTCAGTTCTCAACCTTTTTACCACTTTGTTTGGGGAAATGATTCCTGTGGGTTCAGTTGGAGAACTCAGTTTGGGTGTGTTGCTGGAGCTGTCCACCCTGAATGTGGGGCATGTGTACGGGTAGCCAAGGAGGAAGGGCAGTTCTAATGTTCAAATCCCCCAGGATCCCAGAGATTCAAGGCCGTCGCAAAAGTCTAAGCCTTCATTTCAGTTCAGCCCCAGCCTCTCTCTCTCGCTGAACCATAAACCACCAGACTTGGCGTAGTGTCCCTGGGTTCTCTGAGCATATCCCCCCTCCCAGCTGCACTCCTCCAGTAGCTCAGCCAAGGGAATGCTGTGCTACATCATCAGTGCATGCCATCCCACAAGGGAAGCCCTGGGCCGCTGGGCCATGTGGCGGCGCACTCCCAGCCCGAAACAAAAATGGCCGAGCAGGGCATCTCAGCCCCATCCTCCTCACACCATTCCTCCTTCCTAGCTCTGGGACAACTGGCGGGGCTTTGGGCTGTGGGCACGGCCCCGGGCAGGAGTTTATCCAGCCCTCCGGGGGCTAGCTGCTAGCTGCGGGATTTCTTTCTGCTTCCGGCTCTCCCCTCCATTCCCCCGAACCCAAGGGTATCTGCTGCGGGCTATCTTCCCGGCCAGACAGCAAGAGGCCAGCCCAGCCCCCTCTTGCTGTGTTTTACTGCATGGTTCCCACAATTGCTACTGGAGCCGCTCCTTTTTTTTTTTTTAAACAACCAGCTGGTCTCTATACACTGAACCCTGGCTTCCCCAGCCTGCCGCATGGCTGCGTGTCTTCCAGCCAGCTTACTCACTAGTTTCAGAATGCCGACTCCCAGTTTCACCAGGTATACGGCCCCTCTGGAGCTAGGAGCCCTCATCCAGTTGGTGCATCACTGTAACCGGTATTCTAGTCACTTTCTGGTTTTTAGCTAGTGTTTTTCATGGAGGTGTTTTTTTCACCCTGTCTCAGCTAGCCACCATCTTAGTTGCCCATCACAAAGTTACATTCTTAAGGCCATAAAGTGTCCAAGGTAAGGCTTCAACAATAGGGTATGCTCACTGGAGAAAGGCCATTGGCATCCAGAAAACCTCTGTTAGCTGGGAAGGCATGTGGCTGGTGTCTGCTTGCTCCTGGGTTGCATTTCAAAGTGGCATCAGCTTTCAAAAACCATCTTCAAAATGTCTCTCATCTGCAGCTCCTCTCCAAAATGTCACTCTCAGTTGCTCTTAGGTCCCTCTGTTTGTGAACTCTTTTTATAGGTCTCCAGTGAACTAATCAAGATCCCGTCTGAATGGGTGGGGCCACATTTCCATGGAAACATTCCATCAAGAGGTTACATCCTAATCAAATTTGTCACTTACAGTTGGGTGTCACTTCTCCATGGAAACAGCCTAATCCAAAGATTCCAACCTAATCCACACTAATACATGTGCCCCCACAAGATTGCATTAAGGAATATGGCTTTTTCTGAAGGACATAATACATACAATCCAGGACAAATGGAATTGAAATAACACCTAACTCACAGGGTTGTTATGAGGAGTAATCTAATCAAAACTTTATGGAAATTCCTGGCACATGAAAACTACTCAATATTGTTCTTTTTATAATAATAATAATTATTATTATTATTTAGGTAGATGTTTAGTTTTTGTCTATTTGATACTGCAATAATATTTACATTTTCCTCTTTCATCTGAAATCTGCTTTCACTTGAGTTCATCATTCTTTCAGACCAATGTACTCTCTTTCCACACTTACCCCAATTGATAGGGTCTGCTCCATATTCTTACCATATACTGGCATATTAGCTGTAAACACCTGCCTCTTTGTCTCCCTGGATTTTGCTGTTCTCCAGAAACCTCCCATTTCTCAATTTTCTCTGTCTGGGAGTTATGGGCTGTACATTCATGAGTACACATAGCCTTGGTTCAGGATGAATTTTAGTTATTTTCTGATCATATTTTTAACCTCTCAGGCTCCTTGGAAATTCTCTTTTGGCTGATTCTGAGCAGCTTTGATTAATGTGTGCATTTCATATGTAGACTGCTCACTGGCACTTTTCAATTTTATAATGATTTTTTTCATTGAGACTAAACATTTTACAGGGGGTGGTTAATTCACTTTGTTTGAGTTTTGTTTTAATGAAGCAAAAATTAGGGATTCTGTCTCTGGGAGGGCTAGTTAGATTTACTGTGTGCCTTGTCAAAGCCTTGGTTTCTAGCCCCTGGAGTCAAGCTGAGTCATAAACTTGGTTGCAGACTTATCTCCAAGCCTTAATCATTGACAGAGTTCCTAAATATTTAGTTTTAATATTTCTTTTTCTTTCATTGTAGCCTAAATATTCTTGAGTCATATAGGGAAGGCCAGTTAACAATCTGACTCTGTAAGACCATTACTGACAACTAGAAATAAGAACCCACAACACCTGTCTCAAAATGGCAGAAACAATTGATGATATATTTTATTTAGCTAAAGGAAATCTCATATTAAAATAAAATATGATGGTGTGTACCTGTTAATTCCTTCTCAAAATCTTTCTCTCTTATACAGGTATTATTTTAATCTTAAATAAGCTTATTTGGTGTGACAGATCTTACATCAGTTTTGATCATTGATGCATGTGATAATTACTAGGTTGTTGAAATTATTTGACTCTACTTCAGATGTTCATAGTATGAAAATGTATGGATATTTATTATGGTTAATGACAGCTTGAGTTTCTTAGTTTGGGTATTAATTATGATCACAAAATTGTAACTCATCTCTTTGCAACATATGAAGATGAAGGAAAAAATATAAAAACTATGGAAGGAATAACTGAAAGTGTATGACTGGGAAATTTAAACCCACCTGGGATTTAACCATGGCATGCTCTATTTTCTTCACTATTGAAAACAAACAATATTGAAATGACTCTGTGCCATTTTAGTTACCTTGTCTTTCTCAAACAATATTGAAATGACCTTGTGTCATTTCTAGTTACCTTGTCTTCCTCTCAAAATCAGTCAACTAAAAGAATAGTTTACAACCTTCCATCTGCACTTCTTTTTCTACCACCCATTCCTTAACCAGCTGTAATCTGGCTGTTGTCATTCTGAAACTGTTCTCACTGATAAGGTAACCAATGACCACCTTATTCAGCAGTTGTATATCTGGGTTTGAATCTCTAATACACCAGAAATTAGTTTTATGACCTTTGGTAAGTTTTAGCTGTTTTGTGCATTTGTTTTCATATCTGTAAAATGGGGATAATAATGGTATCTAACTCATAGTGTTGATGCGAAAATTAAATGTGATAATGTATGACCAGGACTTGGCTCAATTAATATTAGCTAATTTTGTCCCTCCCTTTCATTGACTTCTCTATGACACTCAACACTATTAATCTGTTTCCCTTTTGAAACTTTTCCAGTTTCTCCCTCTTCAGTTTCCATTAAGCCCCTTTCCTGATCCTTATCCTACTTTGTTAGATTTTTATCCATCTCTCTAAAATGTTCCAGTTCCTTCAATTACCCTTAGTATTTGAACATTTTGATGTTACTATCAAGACAAATATGAGTTAATATCCTAGTTCTGCTACTTATAATTTATTGCACTTGGGCAATTTACTTAACCTCTCTGAACCTTTGTTTCTTCATCTGCAAAATGAGCATTTAATGGAACCCACCTCCAAAAGTAATTATTAAGATTGTTCACCTATTAATTAATTCAACAACTATTTATTGAGTGATTACTATATGCCCCACATTGCTCTGGGTATGGAAGATACAATATTTAGCAAGGTAGATATGGTATTTTTGTTCTCTCAGGAAAGTTATTTTCTAGTGTGGGCAACAGAAAATAAATAAGCAATGCATAAGATGACTTCAGATGTCAATAATGGCTAAAAAGTAGCTGGTAATACGCTAGAGAGTGACTAGGATGGGGTTGAGTAATTTAAATTGGGGAGGAAAGGAGGTCAGATAAGACCTCACATGGAAGTAGTATTTGAGCTGAAGTCTTAATAAGAAGGAAGAGGTAACAGCAACTGCAAAAGTCCTAAAAGTAATAGCAACTGTAAAAGCCCTAAGGAGGAAACAAACTTGGCATATCTAAGGAACAGGGAGAAGACAAAATAAATATGGTTGGTGTTGCAGAACTGAGGTTGAAGAGGTAGGTTGAGGTCAAGTCACATTGTGTAATGGAAAGCCATTGGAGGGATTTCAAGCAGACAAGGATGTGATCTGCTTTAAAAACCTGACTCTGGATACCATGTAGAGAATGGGTTGTAGGAGGGTAAGGAGTAGAATCAAGGAAACCAGGTGGAAGGTATTGCAATAGACCAGGTGAGAGATGATGACTTGGATTAAGAGGGTGGTGAGGGCAGTGGAGAGAACTGGATGGATTAGGAATATTTTAGAAATCATGTTGACAGGATTCCTGATAGATTGGATGTGAGGCAGGGAGATGTATGAGGGGAAAATAGGAATTGAGGGAAATTTTCAAGTGTGGCTTGAAGCATATGAGGCCATTTACTGAGGTAGGGAATACTGGCAGAGTTCTACTTTGGAGATTTAAATAAAGTACATGTACAGTATTTAGAACATTGCCTAGAACAGAATATATATTTGTCTCATCTTTAGCTTGCTTCTTTTATCCTTTTACTCACTGACTCAAGCGATTTCAATCTCTACTATGCTTTCATAGCAACTGCATACTGTTTAATAAATGTTTATTCAGGTGATCTTTTCCTTTCTAGACTGTGAGTCACAGAAAGCAGACATATTCAAGGTTATTATTTTTGTATTTCAAGTAATTACCACAATGTCTGCCACATAGCTGAGAAGGAAGGAAGGAAGGAAGGAAGGAGGAAGGAAGGAAGGAAGGTAGGAAGGAAGGAAGGAAGGAAAGAAGGAAGGAAGGAGGCAAGGAATGATGGAAGGAAATAAGGGAGGGAGGGAAGAAAGAAAGGATGGGGAAAGATGAAATGAAATATTAATGGTACATCAAATGTGTTTTAAACTCCCTACCATAGTGCTGGGTACATAATAGTCACCCAAGTAATACCTTTTGAGTAAAAGCAGACCCCTTTGTGAAAAAGATCATTCATCCAAAACTTCAAAAAGGATCCATGGATATTTATATATATGCCTCTGTTTAGAGCTGTGCAGAGCTCTGATTATTTTGGCAATTTCATCTGGAGAAATTGCAAGTGGAATTATTGGTGAAATTTTATTATGAATTTTGAAACTAGGAAATGTCTTGAGGCAAATGAAAATGAAAATACAACATACCAAAACTTAAGGGATGCATAAAAGCAGCACGGGGGGCAAATTTATAGCTCTGAATGGTTACAAAAAAAAGAAGAAAGACTTCAAATCAGACATCTAGACTGAAAACTGGAAGAACAAGGAAAAGAAGAGAAAACTGAACCCAAAACAAGCAGAAAGAAAGTAATAACAAATATTAGAAAGAAGGTAAATAAAACTGAGAACAAAAAAATCAACAATAGAGAAGCAACTAAAACAAAAGTTGGTTCTTTGAAAAGATGAATAAAATTGAGTAACATTTAGCTAGGCTGACAAAGAAAAAAGAGAAAGGATACAAATAATGAAAATTAGAAATGAAAGGGCACCATTACTACCAACTCCACTGAAATAGAAAAGACTATAAGAGGATAGTATGAGTGACTGTATACAAATAAATTAAATAACCTAGATGAAATGGACAAATTCTTAGGAACAGACAAGCTACCTACTCTGACTTAAAAAGAGGTATAAAATCTCAACAAATCAATTACTAGTAAAGAGATTGAATCGGTCATCAAAAGCCTCCCAAAAAAGATTGGTCCAGGACAGATGACTTCACAGGGGAATTCTACCAAATATTCCAAGAAGATTAACTGCAATTCTGCTCAAAGTTTTCCAAAAAATTTAAGAGGAGGGAAAATTCCCTGATTCAATCTATGAGGCCAACATCACCCTCATACCAAATCGAGATAAAGATATCATAAGAAAGGAAGACTACAGATCAATATCTCTTAGAATGTAGATGGAGAAATCCTCAACAAAATAACAGCAAACTGAATGTAACAGCATATTAAAAGAGGTATACACCATGATCAATTGGGATTTATCACTAGTATGCAAGAGTGACTTAGCATAAAAAGTCAATGTAGAACGGACTGAAGGGACAAAGAAAGAAATGATCATCTCAATTAATATGGAAAAATCATTTGACAAAATCCAGCACCTTTTCTTGATAAAAACACATAGAACACTAGGCATAGAAGGAAACTTCCTCAACATGATAAAGGACATATACAGACGTCCACAGCTAACATCCTACTTAATGGTGAAAGACTGAAAGCTTTCCCTCCAAGATCAGTGACAAGACAAGGATGCCCACTGTCACCACTGTTATTCAGTATTATGCTGGATGTTCTTGCCAGAGAAATTAGACAAGAAAAGGAAATAAAAGAAATTGAAATCAGAAAAAAGGAAATAAGTTTCCTTATTTGTAGATGACAAGATCCTATATATGGAAAGTCCCCCAAAATCTACAACATACCTACTACAGCTAATAAATGAGTTCAGCAAAGTGGCAAAGTACACAAAGTACACCTTCAACACAAAAATCATTAGTGTTTGTAAACACCACTAATGAGAAATCTGAAGAGGAAATCAAGAAAAAAAATACATTTATAACAGCAAAAAAGGAAGCAACTATCCAAGAATAAATTTAACCAACAATGTAAAGAAAAAAAAATATATATAATATATATATTTTATATATATATATGGAAAAATACCAAACTTTAGTAAAAGAAATCAAAGAAGATCTAAATTAATGGAAGGAAATTCCATGCTCAGGGATCAGAAGAATCAATATGTCAAAATGTCTACTTTACCCAAAATGATTTACAGATTCAATACAGTCCCAATGAAATATCCAACAGCCTACTTCATAGGAATGGAAAAGCTAATCATGAAATTTATTTGGAAGGGGAAGTTTTCTTGAATAGCCAAAACCAGCTTGAAAAAGAAGAACAAAGTTGGAGGACTCACACTTCCTGAATAAAACTTATTCCAAATCTACATTGGTCAAAAAAGCATGGTACTGGCACAAGAATGGACATATCCACCAACAGAATTGAACTGAGAGTTCATAATTGAATGCTCACATTTATGGCCAACTAATTTTTCAAGGGTGCAAAGGCCACTCAATCAGAAAAGAATAACCTTTTCTATAAATGATACTGTGAAAATAGGATCTCCATGTGCCAAAAAAAGAGGACCCCTATGTCACAATTTCTGCAAAAATAAACTTAGACTGGATCAAAGACCTAAACAGAAGAGCCAAAACTGTAAAGCTCCTTGAAGAAAACACAGGGAACCATCGTGAGGACCTTGTGTTAAGCAATGGTTTTTTAGACTTTACACCCAAAGCACATAAGCAACAAAAGAAAAAATAGATTAATGGACCATCATCAAAATTGTAAACTTTTGCACATCAATGGACTTTATCATGAAAGTAAAATGACAACCACACAGTGGGAGAAAATATTTAGAAACCATATATCCCATAAATATTTAATATCCAGAATAAAGACATCCTTCAACTTAACAACAAAAAGACAAACAACCAAATTAAAAAATGGGCCAAACACTTGAACAGACCTCTTTCCAAAGAAAATATACAAATGTCCAGAAAGCACATGAAAAGAGGCTCTATATCTTTAGCTCTCGGGGATATGGCAAATCAAAACCATGATCCGATCCCATTTCATACCCATTCAAATTGCTGCTGTTTAAAAAGAGGAAATAACAAGTGTTAGAGAGGATGCAGAGAAATAGGAGTACTCATTCATTGCTGGTGGCAATGTAAAATTGTGCAATTGCTGTGAAGGATTTGTGGTTCCTCAGAAAGCTAAATATGAAACTAACATATGATGTGGCAATCCCCCTACTCAGTATATACCCAAACATATGGAAAGCAGGGACTCAAACAGATTTTGTACACTGATGTTCATAGTGGCATTATTCATAATTGCATGAAGATGGAAGCAATCCAAATGTCCATCAACTGATAAATGGACAAAAAATGGTATAAACATACAATGATTATTATTCAGTCATAAAAAGGAATGAAGTCCCGGTTCATGTGAAAACACAATTGAACCTTGAAGACATCAGGTTGAGGGAAATAAGCCAGAAAGAAAAGAACAAATATTGTATGAACTCACTGACATAAAATAATCAGAATAAGCAAACTCATAGTGTCAGAATTTAGAATATAGGTTACCAGAGGATGGGCTTGGGATAGGGAATGGGAAGTTAAGGCTTAAAATGTACAGGGTTTCTATTTGGAATGGTGGCACTGTTTTGATAATGGTTAGTTGTGATAGTATCATAACCTTGTGACCCTAATTAACAGCCCTGATATATATATATATATATATATATATATATATATATATATATATATGTATTTATATGTGTGTATTTATACATATTTATATATATGAATGTGGTTAAAAGGGAGAAATAATAGGTTGTATATATAGTAATAGAGTAAAAATTAAATTAAATTCATGGAATGGCACTACACAGTGAATCCTCTTAAACCATGTACTATAGTTAATAGTACATTTTAAAAATGTGCTTTCTTCAATTGTAACAAATGTTCCACTCCAATGCTAGGTGTTAATAATAGGATGGTATATAGGAATCTTGTATTTCAAGCATGATTTTTCTGTAAACCTACAACTTCCCTAATAAAGAATAAAAAAACATCAAAAATCATTCCCAATTTTAATTTAGAAAGTAATTGACAAAACCTTTTCTTGTAAGTTTTACTGATTTACACTTCTATCATCAGTATATGAGTGCACTGATTTTCTTGATCCCTCAACAACCTTGGATGTTTTAATTGAATAAATGTATTTTCTAATTTATATGTGGCTGCAATTATCTCAATTCAATAATTACGATGATTATATAACACATTGTATAAAAATAGCCTCATGGTTATCATAAGCATTTTTATAATCTTGGTAAGGGTGAGTATGTTTTATTTGTCATTTTTGTTTCTAATTCAATATACAGCCTGTTCATGTCCTTTCCTAATTTGAAAAAATGGATATCCATAATTTTATTAATGCATAAGAGTTTTTTATTTAATCAGGGCATTTACCTGTTTGTTTATTGCACACAATTCTTCCAAATAGCCTGTTCTTTGTGCTTTAATTCTGATGATGTTAATTTTTGTTACACACTTTTTATTCTAATGCAATCAAATATATAAACAGGCACACATAATTTTCCTTATTTTTATAATATACTTTCCTATTTTAAGTTCAAAGTTAATATCAAACTATATTTCTTTTTTTTACTTAATTGTTTAAGTGTTTTTACTTTTATATTGTTATTCCATCTGGAAGCTAGTCCCTCTCTGCCTTCCTGGAAAGTTGATTGTCAAACAATCCACAGCAGGATAAAGAACTCCAGAAAGAGTGAGAATTTCACATTGTTTCTTTCTAATATTTGATACAGATATTTCTCTCATGACTTTATTCATCTTCTCCACCCCCACTCTCTTTCACTGAATAAGACCCCATATATTTACAAATACAAAAAGTTACAAATATATGTGTAATATTATAATATCTGGGACACAACATTCATAATACAAATCAACTTTTTGCCAATTCCACCACAATAAATGTGGAAACATATTTAAAAACTGATAAAGACTGATTTAAGGATACTACATGATACATAGATTGACATTTCTCTAGCCAGTGCTCAGACTAGTTGAACTACTGGATATGACATAAATTAAATATTAAAGTTGGATAATTACATCAAAGTGTAAGGAAGGCCTTTGACATTTCATCAGTTATGATCCTATTTACATTCCAAAAGTAGACTTATACTTTAAAAAAGTACCTTCCATTTATACAGTATTTTAAAACTCACAAAGTACACTTCCTACTATCATCTCATTGATTTTGTGTGAAATGGGACAGGTAATGCAATGTCATCCTTGTTTTAGAGATAAGAAAACTGAGAATCAGAGAGGCAAAGTGACTTCCTCAAGATATAATTTAATTAGTAATCAAGATAAAGTTGGAGTCAATATCCCTTTCATTCCTTACCCTAGGGTTGTTAATAAAATCACATAACTTATTACTCATTACCATTTAATTCAAAATGTTTGACATTTGATTTTGTGACGATTTTAGGGCTTAGATTTTTGGCCATTGTACCTCAAATTTACAGAACACCCTTTCACCTTCTTGTGGTTTTTAGCACTTTATATCTTTGAGTGAGGTGATTATACAGTTTAAGTGGAACTTTCAGATATCAGTTACACTAGTCTCTTATTCTGGAAATGTGGCAACACAAGCTCATGCAGATCAGTACTTGTCTAAGGTCGTAGAGCTTGTTAGTGTGATTTGATCAGGGCTTCTTGATATTCATTCTTGTATTCTTTCTAATCTACCCTTCCTTTTTATGTTCATGCACTCCATTTATTCTCACAAATGAAAAGTGAGCTTAAGTTGCCAAAGAAAACATTGTCAAAAGTCACCATCCTTAAACATCAACATCAAGAAAACAACTATTTTATTAGTTCTAAGTCAGGTGCTATGTTAATGGTTCTTATTGTTTCTCAGGTATTTGACCTAGCCTTGACTAATTAAAGATTTTCATATGAGAGTTACCTTTATTAATAAATGTTGATTGGACATGCTTGGAATAAATGTCATGACATCAGATAGTGATGACATTTTTGGTGGTGAAAATCAGTGAAATTTAATCTTGCAGTCTTGAGACATCAAGGATTCTACCATGAAATAATTGTAGCAAAAATGTTGTGACCAATAGGTAGCAACTAAGAGCTAATTTCACTGTTGTGGCTTTGTAATGAAGAACGTGAAAAAAAATTTAAAGATTTTAGATAAGAACATATGTAACTGCTGTCATTTGGGGACCTTGATATTTCACGTTCTTTATTCTTCATAGAGTGAAGATGAGTTAAAAGTATGTGTTTATCACCATAAGCAATTCTAACATTCATAACAACAGGCTTACTAAGGACACCACAGTGATTGCATTATCTCTGAAGGCAAAAACACCATTATTCTATGGTGGACTGTTACACTAGTCTTCATGAAAAACAAATCTAAAACAATCAAATGAAAACTTTTCCAGGAAGAGCAATATATTGGAGGTATTGGCCTCTGACCAATACTCTTTTTTTGTATACACCCCAATGGAGCACAGAAGTAGCCCCGATCATGCCAATTGATCTGGCCTAAATGGCCACACAGGAAGGCCCAAAAAGCATGTGCAACCCCAGAAGAGGATAACAGATGATATGATTTAGAATGCTTATTTCTTGATGGCTATCTCTTGGGGTTGATTTTGTTTGTCTCTTTAAATCAGACATTATTGAGCTAATCTCAGTTCGCATTTACATCTTCCATATTGGCCAGAGAAAGACATATTACATTAATAAATACTAAATTTTAAGAACACACACACACATGCATACTTGCTAATATGACTTAAATTAAGATTTGAGCTATGGGACTATTATTCACTACCTGGTTTAAATTTACTTTACTGACAAAATTGTAGAAAAAATCTCACATAGTTTCTAAATAAGACTGCATTATAAAGGTAGTTCAGGTTATATTTTCCCACTGTGGATCTTGACCCCTAAGCTGTGAAGCCACTAAAATACCTTAGGATCTCATGTTAATATAAGAAGAGAAAAAAAAAAAGAAAATTGACATATCTGGCAAAATTTCAAGAAGTATTTATAAATAAGATACAACATTTCAGGAAATGAAATGGTGAATTTAAAAAGTCTCAGTAAATTACTTTATTTATTTTTCTTCCTCTAGCTTTTATTTACTAACTTTGATGATCTTATTCCATACATATCAATATTTTACAATATATCAATACTAGGTATCATATTACAGTTTTCAGTGTTCTAGCAGCTTTTATTCTTGCCTGTTATAGTCAGCATTTTGAGGGAGCATGTTTCAAACTCTCTTTTCCTTTATAATGTATGCCCTGTCAACTTTGGAAAAGTTAAGAGAGTACCATTGCTACCTTTATTTTACCATCTGATACACTGTTAAAATAAGGATTAAAATCCCATTGCCTGGCTCATAGAAAGCAGGCACAGGTTTTTTTTGAATACATAAAATATATGAATAACTGCATTCATGAATAAATCACTTTAGTTAAGGTCATATGAGAAACTGAACTGCTATTTTCAGAAATGATTTTTTGGGAAACTGTTCAAGCATATGAGACAATCTTGAAATGAGGCAAAGGCAATACTTATATTTCAATATGATTATGAAGTATATCAGCACAAAGATAGCATTTATATGAGTCATGCAGACATTAGAAAACTTTCTTGATCATATTTGAGTGGAAAAGCTACATGGAACAATGTTGCTTCTTTTACAGCATTTTCCAAGTGTATTCCTTTTTTTAATTGAACTTGATTTCAAATCCCAGCTCTGTCACTTACTAGCTTTGTTTGATCTTAGACAAGTTGAAGCTTGTTATCAGTACAGATTCATGGATTCCATCTTCAGATATTTTAATTCAGAAGATCTATAGTGGGATAATGGAATCCTGTTTCTAAAAAAGAAGGGAAATTAAAAGGAGAGAGAGAGAGAGAGAGAGAGAGAGAGAGAGAGAGAGACCAACCAGGGTGATATTAATGCATATGAAGGTTGAGGAACCAGTTTCCTATTCTATTCATTCAGCCCAGAAAATGCTTCCAATAAATATCTTGCAATGCAGGTGCTCCCTTTAACTAATGACACTTTCAAGCAATTGGATTCAGAGGGTTTTTGTGCTATTACAGAGTTGTGTATCACAAAGGTAGCATGGTAAATTGAAAAACATGTGTAAGCTTTGGTGTCAGACAGACCTGGATCCAAATGCTTGCATGAAATGAATATAATATTGTCTACCTTAAAGGTTCTGTGGATGAATTAAATTTGATTTGTGTGAATGTTCAACACATAATAGATATTGAATAACTGGTAGCTATTATAATCTTTTTTTTCTAAACCACCCCTGTGAGTTGCCAGAGATGGGATGCTGGGGCAGATTGAATTATAGGTTCTAATTCTTCACCTGTCACTGCATCCACACCCTTTCCATCACTTTATGGTAACTGAAAATCTCTTCCATGCTCCTTGACTTTGGGTTTAGCTTTGTGACTTGCTTTAACCAAAGGGATTTAGAACACACAACGCAAGCAAGAGCTCAGAATATGTTTACTTTATTGGGCATACACTCCTATGTCTCTTTCCACACAACAAAAGGAACATGACTCACCTGGTCTATTGATCCAAAGAAGATGAGGGACACATATATCAGAGTTGCACAATGGAGCTGGTAAACTGCAGCTTGAAGACCAACTAACTAGATCATCTAATTCTCAGCTAACCTGCAGAGTGAGCAAGCACTGCTGAGATCAGAAAGAAACCACCCCTGGAATTTCCCTATGGCAGCAGAAGTCTACAAGAGGACTGCCTCTGGAAAAGGTAAAGACCATTTCCAATTGTTTGCACCATAGCCTTAAGTGAAATAGATCTAATAATTGGAAATAATTGAAAGAAGGGCACAGGAACTCTCAAATCCAACCACCCTCACCTCAAACTTTTAAATTCAAGTTCAGTAGACCAGACCTCACTTTTTTCCTTGTCTCACTTATCCCTGCCCCCAGGGCCTACCACCTAAGACAGCTATGAGGGAAGGTCTGGGTGTAGAAAAATGGAGGAGGTGTGGTTTATAATTCTTTCAATTGAGCCTGCAAATTAGAAATAGTAGGCATAGAAGAAATGCCACAGAATAGGCCATGTTTATTAAAATTATTTTTTCCAATAATACCTTTGCAATAGTAACTAAAGTAATCAGATCTTTATTAAAATATAAATAGCCTTAGGATAAGAGTAACTGAATAAGATCCAATTGCCAAAATTTCAGTAAGCGAAATGAAAGGTTTTTGAGAACTATGGGAAAGTTTTTCTGGATTTAGGTTGGAACAAATTAAATGACTGCCGCATATTTTCGAGAAATTGATGGTCAATGTACTTTTTAGGTTGTCCATTATTTTATGTTTCTTAACATCCAATAGCAGGAATAAAAAGCAAATACAGCTGCAAAACTGCAGTGGTAAAGTCTAGTCTGATCCTGTTTTTACGATGACTTTTTGAATTGAATAAATGCAACTTTAATTTGCATAAGTATGTTCTCCCTAAATTTGTACAAGCTTACTGATAAAATAAGCTACTATTACAAGTACATTCTCAAAATTCTGATTAAAAATATTCCTAACTAGGCAGGTTTATAAACTGAGCAATGTGTCTGGTAATGATGGCAATTATATAAAATGTAATAAACAGAAAGATATGCTGATGTTCAAATATATCCTATTTAAGAAATCAGTTAAGTTCAGTAAGAAATATAAAAGAAATTTTTTGTAACCTTGATTACCTGGATGTGAATGTATCTGGCTTTTTAATTACTTTGCCATTTGTTATCCCAGTATGTGGAAGAATTTGAATTTGTGGTGGCTTTGTTAATGTCAGGCAGTATATTCTGTGATTATATTACACAGTCAGGTTAGTAAGTGCTGTCATGAATGGATATGTAAAGTTGTAGAAGGTTTATAAAAGTGAATTTTGCCTGTCATAATCAGTGCTGATCAAAAATTTAATGTCTGCTTATAATATTTTTAAAAGAAGAGATTTTGTATCAAACTTTGTATTCATACAAAACTAAAGTTCAGTTTACTTTCTATTACAATAATGTGGATTATTAATCTGCTTTTGATGAAAAGTTATAAAAAGTTTTCTTAACCATCTGAGTACTCTGTCTAGAAGACAAAAATTTTGTGTCAGATTAATACCCTTATTGAAGTTTATGTTGACCTTATCATCCTTTATTTCAGAAGACAATTCTCACTTTTAAAGGAAAACTGTTACAAAAGATTTGTAAAAGTGAGGTGCCAAAATAGTTTAACTTATTACTTAAGGTGATTGTGAAGTATTACATTAATTAAAATGGACTGCTTTATCTTTCTGTTAGCAAAATTTCTATGTGTGAAATGTTATTCATATATTTAGAGATTGTATAAAATTCCTTATAACTTGACAGTGTTCTGACTGTCCATGTTATAGCCTAATACTGATCTGTAAGATTCTAGACAACAGTATGGTGTTAGTCATGGTTTTAGTTATTCTTTACGAAAGGCTGCAGATCATAAAAGCAGCCAAATTTACTTGTGGGTTGCACTGCTTTTGCCATAATGTTTCTCTAAATGTATATGCAGTCAGAACTTCATTTGCAACAAAAAGGGACTTTAAAAGAGAAGCAAGCCAAATATATAAATTATGTCCTACCTGTTAATTAGCATAACCCTGGTAAATGTGTAAAGGTGAAACAGGACAAAATCTCTGCTATGGTTTGTCAGTATAAGAAAACTGTCAAATGTTATTTTTGAAAATATCTTCATTTGGAAATGCTTATAAGAAAATTAGGGTTTAGATTTTAAGGTCTTACAGCAGTCACATTTACTCTTAAGCTTTAACCATTATTTCTAAATTGAGGTGTTTTGCTCTTTGTATAACCTGGTAGCTCCCTAGCACTTTAGATATCTGCATGACACCTGAGACTCAGAGTTACCAGTCCCCAGATCTGAGAGTCAGAATGATTTCAAGCAACTGTTAAAAATCTGAAAAAGAAATCAGACTTCAGTGGAAGTGTGAATAAAGCTGCTCTGTTTAAGACTAAAGTAAATCAGAGTACAGGGTAAAAGATAATATTGTCTGTATTTTAAAACTTTGAAGTCTGGGTGAAACCAAAAGAAGAGATATTTACTTTGTCCAAAATTTAAGTTCTCTGTAGCACACTATCTAATTTAACCTGTCTAGTCAGTTTAATTAAACAATGTAATTCAGCTTTGGCATAGAACCTAGAATAAGTAATCAAACCTTAATATTCAGTAAAAGTTGCTGTTTTATCCTGTTGCATTTAAAAGTATTTTGGGCAAAATTATGAGAAAATATTTGCAAGGTCCCTTGAGAGACTAGATAAAAAGTGAAACTGTTAAATTTCCCTACCTGGGGAATTCCTGATGTTCTCTTAAGCATTGGGGGCTACCAGTGTAATGAGCCAGGCCCTTGAGATTAAGGCTTGCCCTTCTGAAACTTATTTCTGTAATGGCAAAGCTAAACCTGTTTATAATTAATGCCTAAGTGTCACCAAAGAAAACCTCTTTTGTTACTCAAATGTGGTCTCTCTCTCTAAGCCAAACTCTGCAAATAAATTCACTACCTCCCTCATACATGGGACATGACCTTCAGGGGTGTAAGTCCCCCTGGCAACTTGGAATATGACTCTCAGGGATGAGCCTGGCCCTGGCATCATGAGACATGACTCCCCAGGATGAACCTCTCCCTGTCATCATGAATTTGGACGACCAAAAGGGGGGAAAAGTAAATAGAGTTTCAATGGCTAAGAGATTTCAAATCAAGTCAAGAGGTCATTCTGGAGGTTACTCATGCAAATTTCAGCCAGATATTACAAACTGCCACAATATGTCAAGCCCCAATCAACAGTGTTCCTGAAAACTCTAAAGGGCAACTTGGGCTCAATAATAGTTTTACTTTTTAAGTTTGTTTTTCAGAGACTTAAATCCTCCAGATTTTTCCTATGCCAGAAAAGCTCTGAAATCCAGAAGTACTGGTCTCTCCAAGAACAACCAGTGGCATCCCTCTGCCCCATAATGTTGACACCCGTTTTTCAACATGAAGCAGCTAGAAGAGTCATTGCCAGATATCCCTCAAGATTGAGAGGAAATTATCAAATGAGAGGGAGGAGTTGTAACTGAAAATTTAGGATTTAAGGAATGTGTATGATTACTGAATCATATATAGATATTCTTTTTTACTTTCTGGTTTATTAGAGCAGACAGAAATACCTGAAACTTGAATTGTAATCTAGCTGCCTTGATCTCTGTTAATGATTGTATAGCCTTTATCTTGTGCTCTTGTGATTATAAAAATCTTGTGACAATCAAAGCAAAAGAACCACATGATCATCTCAATTGATGCAGAAAAAGCATTTGACAAAATTCTACATCCTTTCTCGATGAAAACACTTCAAAGAACAAGAATAGAAGGGAACTTTCCCAATATGATAAAGGCAATATATGAAAAAACCCACAGCTAACATTGTGCTCAAAGGGGAGAGACTGAAAGTTTCCCTCTAAGATCAGGAACAAGACAGGGATGCCCACTGTCAACATTGTCATTCAACAGTGTGCTGGAAGTTCTAACTAGAGCAATTAGGCAAGAAAAAGAAATAAAAGGCATGCAAATTGGAGAGGAAGAAGTAAAACTTTCACTGTTTGCAGATGGCATGATTCTATATGTAGAAAATCCAGAAAAATCTAGAGCAAAGCTATTAAAGCTAATCAATGAATACAGCAAAGTGGTAGGCTACAGGATCAACATGCAAAAATCTGTAGTGTTCTTATACACAAGTAATGTGCAGCAAGAGGAAGAATTTTAAAAAATTCCATTTACAATAGCAACCAAAAGAATCAAGTATTTAGGAATAAACTTCATGAAGGCCACAAAAGACCTATACAAAGAAAACTGCAAGAAACTGCTAAAAGAAATTGAATAGGACATAAAAACATGGAAGAATGTACCATGTTCATGGAGTAGAAGACTACATATAATTAAGATGTCAACTCTACCTAAACTGATTTATAGATTCAATACAATACCAATTAAAATGCCAACAACTTACTTTGCAGAAATAGAAAAACCAATAACAAAATTTATTTGGAAGGGCAAGGGGCCCCAAATAGCCAAAAATATCTTGAGAAAGAGGAAGTGGGAGGTCTCACACTAACTGCCTTTGAAGCATATTACTAAGCTACAGTGCTCAAAACAGCGTGGTACTGGCATAAAGACAGAGATACTGACCAATGGAATCAAATTGGGTGTTCAGAAATAGACTTTTGCATCTACTGATAACTGATCTTTGATAAGGCAATCAAGCCAAATCAACAGGGACAGAGCAGCTTTTTCAATAAATGGTGTTTGGAGAACTGGATACCCATTTCCAAAAGAAATAAAGAGGACTCCTACCTCATACTGTATACAAAAATTAACTCTAAATGGATCAAAGACCCAAACATAAGTACTAAGACCATAGGACTCTTAGAAGAAAACATAGGGCACTATCTTAAAGATCTTATGATACCTCCAGGGAAGTAGGTAGAAAGCCAGGAGCTGCATGGACTGGACACCGCAGAGCAATCTGACTTTGGGCATACCTCATACAACAGTCATGAAAACGTGGAACTGCTGAGATCAGCAAAATCTGTAAGTTTTTGTGGCCAGGGGACCCGCGCCCCTCCCTGCCAGTCTCAGTCCCGGGGGAGGAGGGGCTGTCAGCTCCGGGAAGGAGAAGGGAGAACTGCAGTGGCAGCCCTTATCGGAAACTCATTCTACTGATCCAAACTCCAACCATAGATAGACTGAGACCAGACACCAGAGAATCTGAGAGCAGCCAGCCCAGCAGAGAAGAGATAGGCATAGCAAAAAACAGCAAGACAAACTCAAAAATAAAAGGCTTTTTGGAGTTCTGGTGAACATAGAAAGGGGAAGGGCAGAGCTCAGGCCCTAAGGCTCATTTGCAAATCCCAAAGAAAAACTGATCTCTCTGTTCCCTGGATCTTTCCCTAATAGCCCTAATTGCTTTGTCTCTTAGCATTTCAATAACCCATTAGATCTGTGAGGAGGGCCCTTTTTTATTTTTTTTTATTTTTCTAAAATAATTACTCTAATAAGCCCAATACAAAAAGCCTCAAAGACTTGCATTTGGGCAGGTCAAGACAAGAGCAGATCTAAGAGAGCCCTGAGACAAAAGGCAACAATCCAGTGGCTGAGAAAATTCACTAAACACCACAACTTCCCAAGATAAGGGGGGTGTCTGCTCACAGCCATCATCCTGGTGGACAGGAAACACTCCTGCCCATCGACAGCCCCATAGCCCAGAGCTGCCCCAGACAACCAAGTGTGACAGAAGTGCTTCCAATAACATGCATACACCACAAAATTGGGCATGGACATTAGCCTTCCCTGCACCCTCAGCTGGTTGTCCCAGACTTGGGAAGGTGGAGCAGTGGGAATTAACAAGCCCCATTCAGAGATCATTTCAGCAGACTGGAAGCCTCCCTACACAGACTGGCAGCTCAGAACTGTCCTGGGGGGATGGCACTCACCTGCGACATAGCACAGTCATCCCTCAACAGAGGACCAGGGGGTGCAAGGCCTGGAAGAGGGACTCACCTGCAAGTCTCAGGGGCTACACGCCAATACAAAGGACTTGTGGGTCAGCAGCAGAGACAAACTGTGGCAGGACTGAACTGAAGGATTAGACTATTGCAGCAGCTTTAAAACTCCAGGAACACCAGGGAGATTTGTTAGAGTCGCCTCCCCTCCCTGACAGCCCAGACACATGACCCTTATACAGGGCGGGCAACACCAACTACACACACAAGCTTGGTACACCAATTGGACCCCACAAGACTTACTCCCCCACTCACCACAGAGGCAAAACAGGGAAGAAATGGCTTGAGGGGAACAGGTGGCTCGTGGACCCCACCTGCTGGTTAGTCAGACAAAGTGTACTCCACGAATCTGTACATCTGACAAATTAGAGATAAGGATTTCAATTGGTCTACAAATCTTAAAACAACCCTATAAAGTCAAGCAAATGCCAAGAGGCCAAAAACAACAGAAAATTTAAAAGCATATGTAAAAAGCAGACAACATGGATAACCCAAGCCCAAGCACCGAAATCAAAAGATCAGAAGAGTCACAGTACCTAGAGCAACTAATCAAAGAACTAAAGATGAATGATGAGACCATGGCATGGGATATAAAGGACATCAAGAAGAGCATGGAACAGGATATGAAGGACAACAAGAAGACCCTAGAGGAGCATAAAGAAGAAATTGCAAGACTAAATAAAAAAATTGATGATCTGATGGAAATTAAAGAAAGTGTTGACCAAATTAAAAAGACTCTGGATACTCATAGTACAAGACTAGAGGAAGCTGAACAATGAATCAGTGACCTGGGAGATGACAGAATGGAAAATGAAAGCACAAAAGGAAAAAATGGGGAAAAAAATTGAAACAATCGAAATGGACATCAGGGATATGATAGGTAATATAAAATGTCCAAATATAAGACTCATTGGTGTTCCAGAAGGAGAAGAAAAGGGTAAAGGTCTAGAAAGAGTACTCAAAGAAATTGTTGGGGAAAAGTTCCTAAATCTTCTAAACACCATAAATACACAAATCATAAATGCCCAGCAAACTCCAAATAGAATAAACACAAATAAACCCACTCTGAGACATAGTCTGATCACAGTGTCAAATACAGAAGAGAAGGAGCAAATTCTGAAAGCAGAAAGAGAAAAGCAATTCACCACATACAAAGGAAACAGCACAAGACTAAGTAGTGACTACTCAGCAGCCACCATGGAGGCGAGAAGGCAGTGGCACCATATATTTAAAATTCTGAGTGAGAAAAATTTCC
>KN185542.1:159200-173613 GCA_000164785.2 Choloepus hoffmanni
GCCATTAAACAAACAGGAAACTACAAATGCTGGAGAGGATGCGGAGAAATTGGAACTCTTATTCATTCTTGGTGGGACTGTATAATGGTTCAGCCACTCTGGAAGTCGTTCTGGCAGTTCCTTAGAAAACTAGATATAGAGATACCCTTCGATCCAGCGATTGCAATTCTCGGTATATACTCGGAAGATCGGAAAGCAGTGACACGAACAGATATCTGCATGTCAATGTTCATAGCAGCATTATTCACAATTGCCAAGAGATGGAAACACCCCAAATGTCCTTCAACAGATGAGTGGATAAATAAAATGTGGTATATTCACACAATGAAATACTACACGGCAGTAAGAAGGAACGATGTTGTGAAACATATGACAACATGGATGAACCTTGAAGACATAACGCTGAGCGAAATAAGCAAGGCCCAAAAAGAGAAATATTATATGCTACCACTAATGTGAACTTTGAAAAATGTAAAACAAATGGTTTATAATGTAGAATGTAGGGGAACTAGCGATAGAGAGCAATTAAGGAAGGAGGAACAATAATCCAAGAAGAACAGATAAGCTATCATGGGTAAATTTAGCGTTCTGGGAATGCCCAGGAATGACTATGGTCTGTTAATTTCTGATGGGTATAGTAGGAACAAGTTCACAGAAAGGTTGCTATATTAGGTTACTTTCTTGGGGTAGAGTAGGAACATGTTGGAGGTAAAGTAGTTATCTTAGGTTAGTTGTCTTTTTCTTACTCCCTTGCTATGGTCTCTTTGAAATGTTCTTTTATTGTATGGTTTTTTTTAATTTTTTTTTTAATTTTTTTAGTTTTCATACAGTTGATTTAGAAAAAAAAAGTTAAAAAAAAACAAGGAAAAAATATGCAGAGCCCCCTTGAGGAGCTGGTGGAGAATGCAGGGGCATTGGCTTTCCCTTCCTCGATGGTTGCTAACATGCCCACAGACATAGGGGACTGGTGGTTTGATGGATTGAGCCCTCTACCATGGGATTTGCCTTTGGGAAGACTGTTGCTGCAAAGGAGAGGCTAGGCCTCCCTATAATTGTGCCTAAGAGCCTCCTCCCAAGTGCCTCTTTGTTGCTCAGATATGGCCCTCTCTCTCTAGCTAAGCCAACTTGAAAGGTGAAATCACTGCCCTCCCCCCTAAATGGGCAGGCCATCCAGGGTAGTGATTCTCCCTGGCAACGTGGAATATGACTCCCGGGGAGGAATGTAGACCCAGCATGGTGGGATGGAGAACATCTTCTTGACCAAAAGGGGGATGTGAAAGGAAATGAAATAAGCTTCAGTGGCAGAGAGATTCCAAAAGGAGCTGAGAGGTCACTCTGGTGGGCACTCTTATGCACAATATAGACAACCCTTTTTAGGTTCTAATGAATTGGGGTAGCTGGTGGTAGATACCTGAAACTATCAAACTACAACCCAGAACCCATGAATCTTGAAGACAATTATATAAAAATGTGGCTTATGAGGGGGGACAGTAGGATTGGGGGGGCCATGGGGATCACACTCCCCTTTGTCTAGTTTGTGGATGGATGAGTGGAAAGGTGGGGGAAGGAAACAAACAGACAAGGGCGCCCACTGTTCTTTTTTACTTTTGTTGCTCTTTTTCACTTTAATTATTATTCTGGTTATTTTTCTGTGTGTGGTAATGAGGGTGTCAGGGATTGACTTTGTTGATGAATGTACAACTATGTAATGGTACTGTGAACAATCAAATGTATGATTTGTTTTGTATGACTGCGTGGTATGTGAATATATCTCAATAAAATGAATATTAAAAAAAAAAGATCTTATGATAGGAGGTGGTTTCCTAGACCTTACACCCAAAGCACAAGCAACAAAAGAAAAAATAGACAAATGGGATCTCTTCAAAATCAAACATTTTTGTACATCAAATGACTTTGTTAGAAAAGTAAAAAGGCAGCCTACACAATGGGAGACAATATTTGGAAACCACATATCAGATAAGGGTTTAATATCCTGAATATATAAAGCAATCGTACAACTCAACAGCAGAAAGACAAACAACCCAATTAAAAAATGGGCAAAAGACATGGACAGACACTTTTCTGAAGAGGAAATACAAAATGGCTCAAAAACATATGAAAAAATACTCAGCTTCACTGGCTATTAGGGAAATGCAAATCAGAACCACAATGAGATATCATCTTACACCTACCAAAATGGCTATTATCCAAAGAAAACAGAAAATTACAAGTGCTGGAGAGGACGTGGAGAAAGAGGCACATTTATTCATTGCTGGTGGGAATGTAGAATGGTGCAACCACTCTGGAAGACAATGTGGAGGTTCCTCAGGAAGCTAAGTCTAGATTTGCCATATGACCCAGCTATTCCATTGCTAGGTATATGCTCAAAGGAACTGAAAGTTAAGACACAAATGGGCATTTGTAAAGAAATGATTATTGCAGCATTATTCATGATTTCCAAGAGATGTGAGCAGCCCAAATGTCCATCAATGGACAAGTGGATAAACAAACTGTGGGGTATACACATGATAGAATATTATGCAGCTGTAAGACAGAGCAAAGACATGGAACATATAATAACATGGATGAACATGAACCTTGAGGACATTGTTATGTGAAGTAAGCCAGAAACAAAAGGACAAATACTGCATGGTCTCTCTAATATGAACTAACATTAGTGAGCAAACTTTGAGAGTTGAAAGCTAGTAACAGGTTACCAGAAGATAGATAGAGGGTATAAATCAGGAATTTGATGCTGAAGGACTAGAGAATGTTCAGCAGGATTGATTGTATAGATCCAGAAATACATAGGATAATACTCTGTGATGGTAGCATGATATTGTAAGTACACTGAACAGAGATGTCTGTGAATAAGTCTGAAAGAGGTGGGATAGGGGAATGTGTGACATCAAAGGTAAAGATAGATGATGAAGACAGGGACTGTAAAACTTGTTAAAAACTGGAGTGTGCAATGACTGTTACTAAATGTACAAATATAAAAATATTCTTACATGTGGGAGAACAAATGAATGTCAAGCATGCAAAGTGTTGAAAAGGAGTGTATTTGGGAAAAAAACATAATCAAAGCAAACTGGAGTCTATGATCAACAGTAACATTGTAATATACTTCCATTAAATATAGCAAAGGCAGTATACCAAGGTTAAATGTGTATGAGAGGGGGATATAAGGGAGGAGGGATATGGGATTCTTGGTAGTGATGCTGTTTTCTGTCCTTGGTAATATATTGTATTGTATGACACTTTATTCACCAAAAAAGATCCTTTTTCATAGTAATCAATATGTTCAAGTGCTGACTGTGTTGATAAATGTACAACTATATGATGATACTGTGAACTGATTGTACACTGTGGATAATTGTATGTTAGATGAATATATCTCTATAGAATTGTAGGAAAAATATAAATAGGAGTAAATGTCCTGGAGCAAACATGGAGAGAGGGATGTACCTATTTACTATTGATGAGGAGGCAGAATGGTGTAGCCTTTCTGGAGGTCACTGTGGTGGTTCCACAAGAAAATAAGTATGTGGGGGCCATAAGGTCCTGCAACCTCATTGTAGGTTATGTACTTGGAAGATCTGAGAGCAGAGACATGGATGGACATTTGCACATTGGTGTTTATGGAGGCAGTATTCATGATGTGCAGTGGGTGGAGGTGGCCTAAGGGTACACTGACTGAGAAACAGAATGGTGAACTCTGGTTTATGCATGCAATGGTATATTGAGCAACTACAAGGAGTGAAGTTGTGAGACATGCAAGGATGTGAATAGATCCTGTAGACAGTATTTTGAGTGAACTACACCAAAAACAAGGCAAACACTGTAATGCCTCAATGATATGGACTAACTACAATGTGTAAACTCAGAATTAAATCTTAGAGTACAGCCTAACAGGGAAATGATTATAATGGTCCCTAGATTCTAAGTTCTTACAGCAGTCAAATCTATTCCTGAATGGTAATGGCTATCTCCAAACTCTGAGATATTCATGATTGGTCTCTGGAACATTGGGTATCTGTGTGACACCTGAAACTCAGAGCTAGAGGTTGGCAGATATGAATGTCAGTATTAACATACACAGTAACTGTTTAAAAAAAAGCTGAAAAAGTGCCCAGACCTCAATTAGAGATATGAATAAAGCAGATCTGGTTAAGACTAGGACAAATTGGGCCAAAGGGTAAAGGTTGAAACTGTTTCTTAAAACTTCAACTTCCATGTGAGACCAAGGGAAGAAATGTTTATTTGGTGTAGAATCTATATTTGCTAAACAATAAAACTTCTATAGTCAGTTTGTTCAAACATCACAATTACATGGAACTTTGAATAGGAAGTGAGATATGGTAGACCTGTATAGGTTAGAGTGAAAAAGCAACACATCCCAAAGTAATTTGGGCAAAGAATAAAAATATATATTCAGGCCCCCCCTGAGGAACTGGGGAAGGATGTTTAGGTGTTGGACTTTCTCACATGGATTGTTGTTGATGTTCTCACAAACACTGGGGACTGATGGCTTGACATGCTGAACCCTCTGTCTTGGGGCTTGCCCCAGTGAAGCTTGTTACTGCAAAGGAGAGGCTAAACCTGCTTATATTTGTGCCTAAGCATCTCTCCCTGAATTCCTCTTTGTTGCTCAGATGGGGCCCTTTCTCTAACTAAGCCACCTTTGCAGTTGATCTCACTGCCCTTCCCCCTATGTGGGACCTGACTCCCAGGGGTATAAATCTCCCTGGCAATGCAGAATGTGACCCCCACAAATGAATCTGGACTTGGAATCATGGGATTGAGGACATCTTTTTGACTAAAAGGGGGATGCAAAATGAAATGAAATAAAGCTTCAGTGGCTGAGAGATTTCAAATGGAGTTGAGAGGTCACTTTGGTGGATATTCTTATGCAGTGTATAGGTAACACTTTTTAGGTTTTAATGTATTGGAATAGCTAGATGTAAATACCTGAAACTACCAAATTCCATCCCATAGACTTGACTCTTGAAGATGATTGTATAACAATGTAGATTACAAGGGGTGGCAGTGTGATTGTGAAAACCTTGTGAATCACACTCCCTTTAGACAGTGTATGGATGGCTGAGTAGATAAATGGGGAGAAAAACTAAGTTAGAAATAGGGTGGGTTGGGGGCAATGATTTGGGTGTACTTTTTATTTTTATTTTTTATTCTTATTCTGATTTTTTCTGGTATAAGGAAAATGTTCAAAAATAGATTGTGATGATGAATGCACAACTATATGATGGTACTGTGTACAGTTGATTGTACACCATGGATGATAGTATGGTATGTGAATAATTCTCAATAAAACCGAATTTTAGAAAAAGGATATGTAATATGTTATATGATTGTATAATGACTCCATGACAATTAAAATATTTGAACTTCCATTGGGGGAAAAAAAACCTTGTGAATAACCTTCACTTGTACCCATTTATCCAGTTTTTTGACTTCAAATTTGTGATCACTAAAAGCAGTCCCTAATGTTTATTAATCAAGGGTCTCATGTCAGCCCAGAACTAACCCACCCAAGTCCAAAGTTATCTTGATAACCAAAGCTGGATATAACCAATATGGGCCTGCCTGACATGCACAGTAGCTTAGACTTTAACATACAAGCCACTTATATCCCATTAAAATACTAAAAATCACACCTATCATATTAAGGCTACCATTTTCTTACATACACTCTGTGACTAAGCATGTTAATAATCTGCACAGGCTCAATAATTAGATCACTTCTAATTACATAATCTAGGGCCATTGTGCTCAGTATCCTAAAATCTGTCCACCTTTTGATGCTGTAAAACTGTCAGAATTACTGCAGTTTGGGGAGACAGACTTTGGACTGATAGACCACCTGTTCTCCTGCTTTGCACCTAGCAATGAAATCTTTCTCTCTTTAAAACCCTGGTGTTTCAGGAACAGGTCATTTGAGTGCATCAGGCAAAAGAATCCACCACCTTGGTCCAGTAACAGAGCTCTCTTAGCCATTGCAATCTGAAACCAGGCCACCTATGTTGACTTGCATATCTATGATAATAAAATATTTTGGTTTAAACTATTGAGTTTGGGGATGGTTGTTTAAGCACCCATCCCACACATATGTTTTTGCCCCCATTCAATGATAACCTATTATCAATATGTCAAAAATGAAACAAACTGAAAGAACACACACAGAGACAAGCAAGAAAACAGAATCCTTGCTTTTCAGCAAAGGTGTCTGCCATTTCTGTTGCTTTAGCAGGAGGGGTGGCTGTATATTAATAAAAGGTTATGCTGTTTCAAAACACTCCTAGGGCATTGAAAATGATATGTCTGTGCCTGTGACTGGGTTCCTTTTTCAGTCTTGAAGCATAAAGAACTTGCAGGTGAGACTTGGGCTATTTCTCAGCCTAATCTCCATTCCAGATTTTTGTGCAAGAAATGGACAAAGGTGAGGGACTCTTCATGGAAGCAGTGTACAGGAAGAAGAGAGCCCAATGGGTCAAACTTAGCCAAGAAGATATTACCCAGGAATTTTTTGTGAGAAATGAGCAGCAAAAGCAAAAACAGAAACATAGTTTGAGGTCATTACTTGGTAGAAACTGGGTCATTCATGTACAATATTTTATTGTCCACTAATAAACAATTCAGTTGTTTCTAACTCTGTTAATGCAAAAAGTGTTATGATGAACAACCTTACAAATGACTTTCTCTACATACCTATATAAGAGTTTCACTTGGATAAATACCCAGGAATGGTATGCTAATGCTTAACTTCCCTAAATGCTTATAAATTTCTCACCAGACTGGCTGCATTTGTTTATGCACCCACCATCAGAGCATAAAGATTCCTATTCCTCACATTTTCATTTGCACTTCACATTAACTGAATTTTCATTATTGTAAACCTGAAGGAAAGAGTGCACTTTCTCATCACTTTAAGTTGCATTTCCTTGATTATTTCTGAAATTGAGCAACTCTTCTCATCTTTGTTAGCCATTTGGATTTCTCCTTTTGTGGATTGTCTAGTCATATGTTTTGCCCATTTTTATTGGGATTCCTGTCTTGTTCTTGCTGATTGGTTCCTTATATAATCTAGAGATTATGATTTTGTTTGCTAAATAATTTAATATCTTCTCCCAGTATTTCACCTTTGACTTTGTTTTATGGTTTTTTGCATTAAACTAAAATATTTAATTTTGACTAGGTTAAATCTTTTAATTTTCTCCATAAAAACTCTGTGCTTTTTGCATCTCTTTTAAAATCATTTTCCTTGCCAATGTCAAAAAGATATTATCCTAGTCTATTCTAAAAATTTTATGGTTTGCCTTTCACAAGCCTTTTAACTATCTGGAGTTTATTTGGTGTGTGTTAAAGGCATGAATATCAATTTATTTTACTTTGTTGTAAGACAATTACACTAGAACCATTTATAAATTAACTTTCCCACTGATTTGTACAAATATACCAATTTCCAATTTATTATGAGAACATGTTTTGGTACTCCCAAACCTGTTTCATTGGACTATATGTTAGTTTCTGGACCAACACCACACTCATTTAATTATTGTAAAACAATAGTTTGTTCTTAAACCAGAAATAATGTTTTTCACTATAGAGTATGATAATAATAACCTTTGAGTGCTGTCAACTGTTATTTTATTGTCTTAACTTTAAGAAGTCAAATAAAGCTGCTAATTATTGAACATCCATATTGCTCACAGTGTGAAGTGTGTTATGCATTTTATCATCATGTCTATGAGATGTGGAGAAAAATATATGCATATTTGAATTGTCAGTAGAGCTGTAATGAGCCATCTGAAGCTTAATACTCAAACTATTTCATTTTTAGGTTAGGATTGAAACTGCAAAGAAGTTGTTGTTTCAGCTTTATTTATGTAGAATGCTCAGATGTTGTTTATCTAAATATTGGACATATATTCTCTTGAGAGATTTTAGATCCTACTTTAAGATAAATGTTAGAGCAGGTGATAATGAGAATTCAGATCAGACATCATCTTCTCAAAAAGATTTTAAATCTCTATCTGTCCTAGTTTTTATCTTTTTTGTTGTCACTAACCTAATATTCTGGCTTGGGATAATACCAATACTGTGATAACTACAAAGCTTTGAAATCTTGTTCCCTTTATGTTAACACTGAAAGTTAAAATACAAATAATTCAATGGCTTGAAACTATTTCAGTGTGTTCAGTGAATCTCTCATTATCAAGGCAGTTCACATATTTGTCACTACTCTCCCCTGCCTGTGAAAGCTTATGACACTCTGCTGAATTTGGGTAAAGAGTATATAATATCACTTTCAACGAAGTCAATGTGGTTCTACTGTCATATTTCCCCTATGTGTGTGTGCCTGACATGCACAAACACATGCATTTTTATTCCCATAAAACAATACTAACACCTTAACAGCATAAAAATTTAGTAAAGAACCTCATTGTTCTACAATCATTCACTCTATCCAACAATATTAAACACAAACACAACATAAAAAATGATAAAAAATGACCATATGTCCTTATTGCAAGGTAGCCCACTTTAGACTTTCTATAATCTGGTTGTAAGTTGACATATGTATTGTATATAATAATGTACTGTTTCTTTCTCACTTGTGTCCCCCCCAAAAAAAGGGTGATATTAAATCTTTGGGGAACGTTTTGAAATAAATGATAAATTACAACTCAGGAAATATAGTATAAGGGTCTCCTTATGAAAGGCTCCCAGAAATACAAGTACAAAAAAGTATAACACAATGTTTATGCCCTCAAAGAACTTAAAACTTAGCTGAAGAAAGAAATGAAACCAGAAAAAATTTAAATGGCAGAACTTTGTCATAAGTTACTAATGATTACCAAATAAATGATATGACTTTTATTTATTTATTTATTTATTTATTTATTTATTTATTTATTTATTTTCAATATGCCATCTGTTTCCAAAAATTAGTAAACAGCTTGAAGTATCCTAATTTATTTTTTCAAAAATATTTTGGGGTACCTGCTATATGCCAGGCTCTATTGTAGGTACTAAGGTTATAGCAGTGAATACAACAGATAAAGTCCCTTTACATTCTGGTGGAGAGAAAATAATAAACAAATATATAATATAATGTTATATAGTGACAAGTGCTCTGAAGAAAAATGAAGTATGGTAAAGGATTAGGGAGGGACAGGAGTGCCATTTTAGATTGAATAGTCTGAGGAGGCAATATTTGAGCAGAGAACTAAGTGCTTTAATAAGGAAGCTAGCCAAGTTTCTCTTTAGCCAGTGTTTTGATTTTCTAAAGCTGATGAAAGGCAACATATCAGACATGTATTGGCTTTTAACAGTAGGGATTTATTAGTTTAAAAGTTACAATTCTAAGGCTGTGAAAATGTCTAAATTAAGGCATCAACAGGACAATACCTTCTTACTGAAGAAAGGATGCTGGCAATCCAGACTCTTCTGTCACATGACCAGACCCATGGTGACATCTGCTGGTTCTTCTCTCATGGGTTTTGTTGCCTCTGGCTTCTGGCTTCACTGGGGCTTTGTCTCTCAGCTTCTGTGGTTGTATCCTTGTCTCAGCTTCTTTGGGGATTTTTCAATTTGCTCCTGTGGGTTTTCTGTGTCTTTTATCTTCTTATAAAGGACTCCAGTGAGAGAATAAGATCCACCTTGAATGAGGCGGGTCACATCTCAAATGAAAGAATCCAATCAAAAGGTTCCACCTACAATAGGACTACACCCACAGGGGTGGATTAAAAGAACTTGGGTCTAGGGTACATACAGCCTCCAAACTACCACACAAAGTGTTTTCCAAACATAGAGAAGAGTAAGAGCAAAGGTCCTGAGGCATGACACTGCTTGCATGTTCTAATAACAGCAAAGGAGGCTAGTGTGGCTGAGTGAATGAGTAGCAGGGGAGAATAGTGAAGAATTCAGAAAGATAGTGACTTGCAGGCAATGGCAAGGACTTGAACTATTCCTCTACATGTAGGTAATCCATTAGAGATTTTAAAGGAGGACATGACATGGATATAACTGATGCTCTGGTTTTTGTGGCTACTCTGGCTTCTGTGAAGAGATTAGATTATAGAAGAATGGAATAGAAGAAGATCTATTGGCTAAATCCACGCAAGAGCTGATAGTGCTTGAGACCAGGATAGTAAAGTGAAGGTGGAGAGAAGTGATCCAATTCATGACATATTTTGAAGGTAAAGCTGACAAGATTTCCTCATGAGTATGGGGTGAGAGAGCAATAGAGAGGTCAAAGATGACTTTCAAGGTTTTAGGCCTGATCAACTTGTGCTAGTTAATAAAATGGAGAAGAGTGAGAGAGTAGCAGATTTTGGTGGTAGGGGAGTAGAAGGCAGAAATCAGAAGTCTGGTTTAGGAGATTGTGTTTCAAATGACTATTAGAGATTCAAGTGGAGATATTGACTAGGCAGCTGGATAGCCATGTTTGGAATTCAGAAGTTAGGTCTGGGCTGGGGGCATTCATCTGAGAGTCAACAGCATATGCATGGTATTTAAAGCCATAGGTTTGGATAAGGTCACCTGAAGAGTGCAGATAGAGAAGAGAAGGGGACCTGGTCTGAGCCTTGAGGCACTTCATTATTTTTAATTTGGGAAGAAGGAAAATGATCAAAGTTGCCTGAGAAGCAGTGGCTAGTGGGACAGGAAGAAAAGCAAGATAGTTTCCTGAAAACCAGATGAAGAAAATGTTCCAAGAAAGAGGAAATTATGAATGGGGAAAAGCTACTGAGAAGTCAAGTAAAATGCAGACTGAGAACCAACTATTGCATTTAGCAGTGGAAGTAAGGAACTGTGGGCTTTGGTAAGAGCTGTGTTGGTGGAGTAGTAGGGAAAATGCTTGATTGAACACACTGTGCTTATATACACAGAGAAGATAAAATTTTTATAAAAGTTAAAACATGATCTGAAATCACACAGAGAGGGTATATGCCAGACATGGGAAAGATGAATTTGACCACTAAAATTTTCTCTGAGTCTCCTGACTCCAAAGACTCAAGAAAACATTAATTATGTTAATCTCACAAATATTTATGGGAGACCTATTCTGCACATGGTATGCTGCTAGGCTCTGACTTTAGAGTGGCAAAAAAATGTGGTTTCTCATGGAGCTTGCAGCTTTGTGAAACAAATCAATGCCCCCAATATTGGGAGAGTCCAATCTCATATTCTGTGAAATGGCTATGTAACAAAATGGGTTACATAATGGGCTTTCATTATGTTGTAAAAGGAAGTATCATTTCTTTAGGAGAAATTGTTCTGGCCCTAAATTCTGAAGGAGTATTCTCTCATGAATCTTTATATAAAGAACAATGAGAAAATAAATTTAATACTGTACATTCAGAAATTACAGAACCTTTAAATCACCCATTTTTTTTTTTGTTCTTGAATAAAGTTAGGGAGGTTTCTGAATACAGAGATGAAACGCAACAAGCTTAGAGAAGGTGGTGATATTTGTGGGTTGATTTAGTGTGGGAAATCTTCATGAAAGAAGGCATAAATCAAGGTTTTATACCTTTTCCATGTGTACTATTCTTGAATACTAAGATCAAATGTATTGTTTTATGTAAAGTAAGCAAGGAGGCTTTAAAATATTTACATAAGGACTGAGGAATAAGTTAGTAAATAAATGATGGTTTTAGCAAAAAGCTTAGAGTGAATATGAAACTCTAAACTATAGTTAGGATGTAGACCCTTATGGCCTATTATTTGTCCTCTTTTTTCTTTTGTTTTGACTTTCTAATTCATTGATAATATCCCTGTCCATGATTCTTTATTCATATTTACATTTTACCATTACTGTATTCTATGTCTTTTTCTCTTTGATGTAGTAAGCTACTTCAAGTCCTACTGGAATGAAGGAGAATATAAATACCCTTTGATTAACAAAGTGTTTGCTTTTGGCAACAGAAAATTCATTAAATAGTCATGTGATGAGTTATGTACCATACCTTGTGTAGGAATTAGAAAGATTTAATATGTTTCACTTGACACTGATTAAAATGCAAGTAGCTACATGTCAATCACCCTCTGGATCTTGGTATGACCTGTGGGAATAAATTCATATGATCTTGACCATAAACCTGGAAAATACCCTCCATATGTTCTGCGGAATTATTGTTACTGAGCACAGCAAATACAGTGTCTACTATTACCTCTTTAATCTGTATTCTCCAGCAGAGCTCACCTTATTTCCCTGTGGTAATACACTGTCCTAAAGTAAGTGAACATATTTCCCCAGATCTCTAATTAAAATTGGAAGTTAAAAATCTATAAAATACCTAAGATGGAGATCTGGCTTAAGCAGACTCTTTAGACTATTCAGCTGTTTTTTAAAGAAACCAACTAACCAATCAACCAAATAACCAAACAACCATTTTAACATTTGGGCACAGGAGATAAAGGAGGTAGCCTCTTAAATGGAGATTTGGAGGCTGAAAGATTGTGAAACATTGTTGGGTTGAGTTTTATAGCATATCAAAAGGCATATCAAGTTTTGTGGAGTTAAATAAGATTATGCATATGTGTGTATATTTTTAAAACAGTTTTATTGAGATATTATTTTCATACCACACAAATCACCCATTTAAAGTGTACTATTCAATGTTTTCTTGTAAATTCACAGAGTAGTGGCACCATCACCACAATCAATTTTGGAACATCTTCATCTCCCCCAAAACAAATCCCACATCCTGTAGATATCATCCTCCCAATCCCCTCATCCACCCAAGTCCTAGACAATCACTAAAGTATTTTTTGTCTCTGTAGATTCCCCTATATGGATACATCATACAAAGGGAATCATGCAATATGTGGTCCTTTGTGATTGACTTATTTCACTTAATATAATGTTTTCGAGGTTCATACCTGTTGTAGCATATATAAGTGTTTCATTACTTTGTATTGCTTTATAATTTCCCATTGCATGGATATACATTATTTTGTTTATCCATTCATCAGCTGATGCGCATTGGAGTTCTTTCCACATTTTTGTCTATTATGAATAATGTTGCTGTGAACATTTGTGTACAAGTTTTTGTGTAGGTATAAGTTTTAATTTGTCTTGAATACATACTTATGAGTGTGTGTGCATATGTGTGTGGATGTGTGTGTTTATTACAGTTCATATCTAAACTAGCTGAATGTAGCAGAGAAATCATTTAGTCCTGCAGACTGAACAGAAAAATGAAATTTTAAAGGATTTGGAAAAATTATATAATCAAAACAACATCTGACTCCAGAGATATTGGTGGTGGTAGTGTGCACTGTGGATGAGGGATTGGTTAAAATGAAAAGTGGCAGTTAAAAAGCTAAGCAATTAATGAGGTGGTAATTACTATCACAAATATGATAGCCTCTAGTTTAGCATGGCTTTCCCCCAAACCCTGCTGAAAACATTGAAAGGAGTTCTATGTTCAACCATTGCATGACAATTGGAAGAGGAGGAGGAGGTATTTGGATGGACATGACAAGTTTGCTAAGAATAGGGCCAGGAGAGAAAAAGGTTGAGGTTGGTTCATTTTGGTTATGTGAGCAGGGGTGCAGCCTGGGTTTCTTAATCTCCCCAATTCACTCTCCCCCAGCCCCCTTCTTCCTACCAAAAAAAAATCAAAGACAACAACAATGCTATCTTCAAAGTATCCAAACCCAGACTACAGCTATAAAGAAAGTATATTTTCTATTCTGCCAACAGAATATTAAAATTATCCCACATCATTAGTTTGTTTAAACTTTCCTTATATACCCAGTATGAACTGTCAAATTATGTTTATTTGGTATAACATCTTTAATTAAAAAAGAATTTGAAAATTCATAAAAGTAACATGAGAAATCATTAGTGGCTAAGGAAAGTCTCATTCTAGCATATTTGTAGAAACTACATGATGAAAGTATAGCATGTGTTTTTCTTGACTCTTATGTATTTGACTTATGTTTACATGTTGACAAGGCATGGTATAATGCTAAGGTTAACCCTAAGGGGTACACTTCTCTTCAAAAGAGAAAGACTAAAATTCTATTTAGATGTCATTCATGAACTTTGTGTTAAAGAATGATGTGGGGAGCAAAGACATTTTTGCATAACATTACTTTCATGGGCTGCCCTTACTTTTGAACAGCTCATTTCTGTGCATTCTGTGTTCTTATTTTTACTTGTAGGTGATTGTTATGGTTTGCTAATGCTGCCACTATGCAATATGCCAGAAATGGATTGGCTTTTATAAAGGGGGTTTATTTGGTTACAAAGTGTCTTAGTTTGCTAATGCTGCAGAATGCAAAACACCAGAAATGAATAGGCTTTTATAAAATGGGGGTTTATTTCACTACACAATTACAGTCTTAAGGCCACAAAGTGTCCAAGGTAACACATCAG
>KN185542.1:175117-249028 GCA_000164785.2 Choloepus hoffmanni
AGCGATCAACTTCTGGTTTCTTTGAACCCAAGAGTTCAGTTCTAAGTTTATCTCTCTCTGCTCGCATTTTACTATAAGCTGCAAGGAGAAGCCAGGATACGTCCTCCACATGTAGTCTGGAGATCTCCTCAGCTAAGTATTCCAAGTTGTTGCTTCCAGATTCTTCCTTCCATCTGACACCAGGACTCAATTTTGCCAAATTCTGTGCCACTTTAAAACAAGGATCACCTTTCTTCCAGTTTACAACACATTCATCATTTCTGTTCAAGTGCTCATCAGAAGTATCTTTAGAGTCCATATTTCCACAAACAGTCTCTTTAAAGCAGTTTTGGCCTTTTCTATCAAGCTCCTCACAATTCTTCCAGAGTCTTCCCCTTATCCATTTGAAAAGCCGTTCCAACATGTTTGGTATTTGCAAACACAGCAGCAAAAGCACCCCACTTCTCTGGTACCAAAATCTGTCTTAGTTTGCTAATGCTGCAGAATGCAAAACACCAGAGATGAATAGGCTTTTATAAAACTAGGGTTTATTTCACTCCACAATTACAGTCTTAAGGCCACAAAGTGTCCAAGGTAACACATCAGCAATCGGGTACCCTCACCGGAGGATGGCCAATGGCCTCCGGAAAACCTCTGTTAGCTAGGAAGGCAGCTGGCATCTGCTCCAAAGCTCCGGCCTCAAAACGGCTTTCTCCAAGGCATTCCTCTCTAGCAAGCTTGCTCCTCTTCAGAACATCACTCCCAGCTGCACTCTCTTTTCTCTCTTTGAGTCAGCTCATTTATATAGCTCCACCAATCAAGGCCCATCCCGAATGGGTGGGGCCATGCCTCCATGGGAACATCTCATCAAAATTATCTCCCACAGCTGGGTGGGGCACATTCCAAGCAAATCTAACCAGCACCAAAACTTCTGCCCCACACAAGACTACAAAGATAATGGCATTTGGGGGACACAATACACTCAAACCGGCACACAAAGTTATAGTCCTAAGGCCTTAGAAGTGTCCAAAAAATGCATCAAAAATAGGGCACCTTTACTGAAGAACATGATGGCTTCTGGAAATCCTCTGTCAGCTGGGAAGTCATAGACACATGGCTGGCATCTGCTCCAGGGTTCTAGTTTCAAAATATTTTTCTCCCAGGATGTTTCTCTCTAGGCAGCTGGGGGAGTTCTCTTAGTTTCTCCCAGGCAAACTCTGGACTAGCAAAAGTCTACTTTCAATGGCCATCTCGAAAATGTCTCTCTTGGCTGAAGCACTGAGCTTCTTCTGTCTGGGCCCTTATAGGCCTCCAGGAAACTAATCAAGAGCCACACTGAATGGGCAGGGCCACACTTCCAAGGAAATAATCTACACAAAGTTCGCACCCACAGTTGGGTGTGTCACATCTCCATGGAAAGAACCTAATCCAAATATCCCACAAGATTGGATTAAAAGATCATGGCTTTTTCTTGGGAGACACAATATATACAAACCAGCATATTCTACCCCCTGGACCCCAAAAAAGACATGATCTTTCCATATACAAAGTACATTCATTCCATCACAATATCACAGAAACTTAAATTATTTCAGTAACGATAGGTAAATACAAGATCTCACCAAAATCAGGTACAGGCATGATCTGTCCTAAGGCAAAATTCTCCTCTAGCTGTGGACTTGTGAAACATAGAACAAGTTATCTGCTTCCAATATAACAAAGAGGGACAGTCATAGGATAAATGTTCCCATTGCTGTAGGGAGAAACTGAAAGGAAAACAGGGTTTAAGGGACCTAAACAGTTTCTAAAACCCACATGACAAACTCCATTAGATTTCAAAGTCTGAGAGTCATTTATAGAGTCATGTTTTATCCTTGGGGCTTGAGAAAGCAGGAGTCCAACCCTTTCTAAGGGCTTTTGCAGCATCCCTTTTCTCTTCAAATGCTGGGGTGAGTGCTCCAATATATTCATGCATTGGGGAAACCACCTTCTCAGCCCCACCCACCTCAAACAATGGGGTGGCTCCCAGATTCTCTTCCAACTGCAGGGCACAAACCCAACCCCTCCCCAATCCCTGGGGAATGTGCTTCACACTCTCTGAGGCCTTGGGTGGCAGCACTTTTCCTGAGCATCTATGTGTAAGGCCCACCCTCTGCCTCTGGGACAAACTCACCCTTTCCATGTGCATGGGTTGTTCTCTCCTTTCCTGAGATTTCTTAACTCCAGACCTCAATTTCCAGGGTTCTGTCTTTGAAGAAATTTTTCCTTCAATTTGTTCTTTCTTCTTCCCTTCCAGTCCAGACCAGCAGTGGTTCTGTCTGTACAGATCTCACAAAAATTTTGTAGGCTTGGCATGTAATTTACAGGGGTCAAAACCATCAGACAATAGCACTTTCCACAAATCCTTTCTGGATAAAATTATCTCCAACACTGGCTTGTACTGAAATGCCAATTGGGTTCCATGTTTGGTTAAATCCTCATGTAGGGCTGTAGCTTCTGTGGTCTCACTTTTTGGAAGCCAAGAATTTTCCAAACTATTAGTTTCTGGTTTCTTTGTACCCAAAATTTCAATTCTTAGTCTATGTCTGTCCCCTTGCATTTTAATATAAGCTGCAAGGAGAAGCCAGGCTACATCCTCCAAATGTAGTCTAGAGAGCTCCTCAGTTAAATATCCCAGCTCATCACTTTCAAATTCTGTCTTCCATCTGATACCAGGACTCAATTTTGCCAAATTCTTTGCCACTTTAAAACAAGGATTGCCTTTCTTCCAGTTTGCAACAACACATTTATCATTTCTGCTCAAGGCCTCATCAGAAGTATCTTTAGAGTCCATATTTCTACCAATAATCTCTTCAAAGCAATCTAGGCCTTTTCTATCAATCTCCTTACAATTATTCCAGAATCTTCCCCTTATCAATTTAAAAAAATGTTCAAACATGTTTGTTATTTTCAAACTCAGTAGCAACAGCACCCCACTTCCCTGATACCAAAATCTGTTCCAGGTTGCTAATGCTGCCATTATGCAACATACCAGAAATGGATGGGCTTTTATAAAGAGATTTATTTGGTTACAAAGTTACACTCTTAAGGCCATAAAATGTCCAAGGTAAGGCATAAACATGAGTATGCCCTCACTGAAGAAAGGCCATTGGTATCCAGAAAACCTCTTGTTAGCTCAGAAGGCATGTGGCTGGCATCTGCTTTCTCCCAGGTTGCATTTCAACATGGCTTTCTCCCAGGATGTTTCTCTCTAGGCATCTGGGTGTGGTCTCAGTTTCTCCCAGGCAAACACTGAACTAGCAAAAGTCTATTTTCAATGGCCACCTCTGAAAGGTCTCTCTTGGCTGCAGGAGCTATGAGCACCTTCTGTATGAGTTCTTATAGGGCTCCAGTAAACTAAGCAAGAGCCATGCTGAATGGGCAGGGCCACACCTCCATGGAAATAATCTAATCAAAGGTTTTACCCACAGTTGGGTGGGTCACATCTCCATGGAAACAGCCTAATCAAAAGATTCCAACCTAATCAACCCTAATACATCTGCCCCAACAAGACTGCATTAAAAAACATGGCATTTTTGGGGACATAATACATCCAAACCAGCACAGTGTTTTACAACCCAAATGATAGAGATGGGTAGCCATTAACTCATACCTTGAGCAGAAATGATGAATGTGTTGTTGAAAACTGGAAGAAAGGCAATCCTTGTTTTAAAATGGCAGAGAATTTGGCAAAATCCAGTCCTAGTATTGGATGGAAGGAAGAATTTGAGGGTGATGAGCTGGGATATTTGGCCAATGAGATTTCAGAACTAAAAGTTGTAGATACAGCATGGTTTCTGCTTGCAGCTTAGAGTAAAATGAGAGAGGACAGAGATAAGCTGAGAAATCAACTCTTGGTTTCAAAGAAACCAGAAATTGATGGCCTGAAAAACTGTGGGCTTCCAGGGGGTGGAACCCCAGAAGCTACAGCCCAATGTAAGGATTTAACCAAATGTGGAACCCAGCCGCCATTTCAGTACAAGCCAGGATAGGAAATGGAGTTATCCAGATAAGATTGGTAGGAAGTCCTATTTTCTGATTGTTTTGACCCTTGCTTGCTTCATGCTGAGCCAGTGAGATTTTAGAATCAAGTGTATAGCCAGAGCCATGGCCAGTCTGGACTGGAAGGGATAGAGGTACAAATTGAAGGAAAAATATCTTCAAAGACAGAGCCATGCAGGGTGGGGTCTGGAGTCAAGAAGTCTTGGGCAGGAAGAACAGAGCAGCTCACACATGTGGAAAGGGTTAGTTTGTCCCAGAGTTTGATGCTTAGGAAGTGTGTTGCCACCCTAGGCCTCAGAGAGGGTGGAGCACATTCCTTGGGGATTGGGAAGAGCCTGGCCTCCACCCCACTGTTTGGAGAGGGTAGAGTCTTTGCCCCAAAGAGGCAGAGTCTGGGTGGCACCCCAATGTTTGAGGAGGGTGGGGCCAAAAATGTGGTCTCCCTGATGTGTGGATATGTTGGAGCACTCACCCCAGCATTTGGAGAGAAAAGGGTTGATGCATAGGCCCTTGGAAAGTGTGGGGAAGCTGCTCTCTCAAGCCCCAAGGATGCAGCATCATTCTATAAATGACTCTTAGACTTTGAAATCTAATGGAGTTTGCCCTGAAAGTTTTAGGAACTGTTTTGGTCCCCTAAATCCTGTTTTCCTCACTGTTTCTCCTTATGGCAATGTGAATGCTTATACTATGAATGCCCCTCCTTTTTTTATTGGAAGCAAATAACTTGTTCTAAGTTTTACAGGTCCACAGCTAGAATGGGAATTTTGCTTTACGACAAGTCCACACCTGTAACTGATTTTGATGGGATCTTATTGTTAATGAAATGATTTAATGTTTTTTGATATTATGATGGAATGAGTGTATTTGTATACGGAAAGATCATGTCATTTTGTGGTCCAGGGGGTGGAATGTGCCAGTTTGAATGCATTATGTCCTCCAAAACACCATTAACTTTAATGCAATCTTGTGTGGGCAGATGTATTAGTGTTGATTAGATTGTAATTCTTTGACTGTTTCCATGGAGATGTGACCCACCCAACTGTGGGTGATAAATCTGACTAGATAATTTCCATGGAGGCATGGCCCTGCCCATTCAGCATGGGCCTTGACTAGTTCACTGGAGCCCTATAAAAGCTCAGACAGAAGGAGCAAGCTTGCTACAGCCAAGAAGGTCACTTTGAAGAATGTACAGGAGCTGAGAGAGGAACATCATAGGAGAAAGCCATTTTGAAACCAGAACTCTGGAGCAGACGCCGGCCATGTGCCTTCCTAGCTAACAGAGGTTTTTGGATGCCATTGGCCATCCTTTAGTGAAGGTACCTTGTGTTGATGCCTTACCTTGGACACTTTATGACCTTAAGACTGTAACTTTATAACAAATAAACCCCCTTTATAAAAGTCAATCCATTTATGCTGTTTTGCAAAAGGGCAGCATTGGCAAACTGGAACACTACCCCACGACCAATGCCTTGTATTGGTGTGGAAAATTTCACATTTTCCCTTTTAATCACATTCATATATATATTACAGTGCTGTTAATTATATTCTCTATGTTGTGGGGCCATCACCACCATCCATTACCAAAACATTTCCATCATCCCACATAGGAACCCTGTACATTTTTAGCCTCAACTTCCCATTCCCTAAACTCACTCTGTCTCCTGGTAAGCTATATTATAGATTCTGACTCAGTAAGTTTGCTTATTCTAGTTGTTTCAAATCAGTGAGATCATACAATATTTGTCATTTTTTGTCTGATATATTTCACTCAACTTGTCTTCAAGGTTCATCTATGTTGTCACATGTATCAGGACTTTATTCCTTTTTTAGAGCTGAATAATATTCCATTGTATATATACACCATATGTTACTTATCTACTCATTGGTTGATGGGCATTTGGGTTGCTTCTGTTTTTGGCAATCATGAACAATGCTGTTATGAACATCAGTGTGCAACTATCAGTTAAAATTCCTGCTTCCAATTCTTTTGGGTATATACTGAGTAGTGGGATTGCCAGGTCATGTGGTAGTTCTATACTTAGGTTTCTGAGGACCTCTAAACCGTCTTCCACAGAAGATGTACCATTTACACTGCCACCATCAATTAATGAATGCTCCCATTTCTTCAAATCTTCTCCAATATATGCTATTAAAAAAAAAAAAAAGCAGCAGCCATTCCAATGAATGTGAAATAGGGTCTCATTGTGGTTTTGATTTGCATTTCCTTAATGGGTAATAAAACTGGGCATCTTTTCTTATGATTTGGACATTTATTTATTTTCTTTTGAGAGATGTCTATTCAAGTTTTTGCCCATTTTTTAAATGGTTTGTCTTTATGTTGCTAAGTTGAAGGATGGCTTTATATATTCTGGATATTAAACATTTATTGAATATGTAGTTTCCAAATATTTTCTTCCATTGTGTAGGTTGTCATTTTATTTTCATGGTAAAGACCGCTGATTTTTTTTTTTTTTTAATTTTGATGAGATCCCATAAATCTGTTTTTTTTTTCTTTTTTTTTCTTGTGTTTTGGGTGTGAAGTCTAAGAAACCATTACCTAATAAGGTCTTGAAAATGCTTCCCTATGCTTTCTTCTAGAAGTCTGATAGTTCTTGCTCTTATATTTGGGTGCCACAGAGCCCTATTTACTTGGGACTCCCTTTCTGAAAGCATGTAATTTTCCAAACCACCAAATTCTGTTTGTTTGTTTGTTTTTTTGTATAAGGTGTGAGGTAGGGGTCTTTCTTTATTTTTTATTTTTGCATATGGAAATCCAGTTTCCCAATGCTATTTATCAAAGAGACTATCCTTTCCCAATTGAGTGGTCATTGCTCCCTTGTCAAAAATCAGTTCACCATAAATATGAGGGCTGACTTCTGAGCTCTCAATTGAATTTCATTGATCTATATGTCTATCCTTGTGCCAGTACCATGTCGTTTTGATTACTGTGGCTTTATGATAAGTTTTATGATTGGGAAGTGTGAGTCCTCCAAATTCTTTCTTCTTTATCAAGATGGATTTAGCTATTCAGGGATCCTTTACATTTCCATATAAATGCTGATTGGCTTTTCCATTTCTTCAAAGAAGATTGTTGGCATTTGGATTGGGATTGGATTGAATCTATAAATTGATTTGGATAGGATTGGCATCATAACAATATTTAGTTTTCCAATCCATGAACATGGAACATCCTTCCATTGTATTGGGTCTTCTTTGATTTCTTTTAACAATGATTTGTCATTTTCTTTGTTCAGTTTCTATTCATCCCTGATTAGATTTATTCCTAGCTATTTGATTCTTTTACTTGCAAAGGTGAATGGATGGGGATGAATCTGGACCCAATATTGTGGGATTGAGAACATCTTCTTGACCAAAAGGGGAATGTGAAATGAAATGAAATAAAGTTTCAGTGGCTGAGAGATTCCAAATGGAGTCAAGAGGTCACTCTGGTGGGCATTCTTATGCAGTATATAGGTAACCCTTCCTAGGTTTTAATGTATTGGAATAGATAGAAGTAAATACCTGAAACTATCAAAAAGCAACCCAGTATCCTTGACACTTCAAGATGATTGCATAGCAATATAGCTTACAAGGGGTTACAGTGTGATTGTGAAAGCCTTATGGATCACACTCCCTTTATTCAGTGTATGGATGGATGAGTAGAAAAATGGGGACAAAATACTAAATGAAAAATAGGGTGGGAGGGCAGTGTTTTGGGTGTCCCTTTTTACTTTTACTTTTTATTCTTATTTTTACTTTTTCTGGTACAAGGAAAATGTTCAAAAAATAGATTGGGGTGATGAATGCACAATTATATGATGGTACTGTGAATGATTGTACAGTTTGGATGATTGTATGATATGTGAATATATCTCAATAAAATTGAATAAAAAAGTGAAATGGAATATTGTCCTGATTTCTTCTGAATGTTCATTGTTTACATATATAATCACTACTAATTTGGGGTATTGATCATGTACTCTCAATTTTGCTGGATTCATTTACCAGCTCTAAGGATTTTGTTATGGATTTTTCAGAATTTTCTGTATATAGGATCATATCATATGAAAAAAGGGACGTTTTACACATTCCTTTCACATTTGGATATGTTTTACTTATTTTTCTTGCCTAATTGCTCTGGCAAGAACTTTCAGTACAATGTTGAATAGCAGTGGTGACAATGTGCATCTTTGTCTGTCCTTGATCTTTGAGGGAAAGCTTTCAGTCTTCCACCATTAAGCAGAATGTTAGCTGTGGGCTTTACATATATGCCTTTTATCATGTCAAGGAAGTTTCCTTCTATTCCTAGTTTTCTAAGTGTTTTTATCAAGAATGAGTGCTGAATTATATCCAATGCCTTTTCTGCATCAATTGGCATGATCATGTGTTTTTTCTTTTCCTTCATTGTGTTAATGCAGTGTATTACATTAATTGATTTTTCTATGTTGAACCAACATTGCATACCAAGGAGAAATCTCATTTGATCATGGCATATAATTTTTAATACACTATTAGATTTGGTTTGCTTTTTTTTTTTTGAAGATTTTACACCTATATTCTTAAGAAACATTGGTCTGTAGTTTTTTTTTTTTTTCCTTGTGGTATATTTATCTGACTTTAGTATGAGGGTAATTTTGGCTTCCTAGAATGAGTTAAGTAGTATTCCCTCACTTTCAAATTTTTGGAAGTGTTTGAGCAGGATTGATATTAATCCTTCTTAGAATGACTGGTAGAATTCTCCTTTAAATCCATGTGGTCTTGGCCTTTTCTTTGTTGGTCTTTTTTTAATAAAATAGATTTTCAATTTTCTCTCACCTTAATCCAAAGGCATTCAGTCTAGGGCTATTTCATTACTCCACAGGGCCAGGGGCCAGGTTCTTTTTCTCTATTTGTTTTGCCATCCTCAGTGCTTGGCTCCCACCACATGGCTCTACATATCCACATTGCAGCCAGCAGGAAAGAGAAAGAAGGGTAGAAAGTCACCTGCATTACCTTAAGAATATTTCTGGGAATACATACACCAGTCTTCTCACATATTTGGCCAGAACTTAACTCCAAGGTCATAAGGAGGAATGAGAAATTTGTTCTTAATTCTATGTGGCCATGTGTCCAGATACAAATTAGAGGTTCTATTAGTGAGGAGGGTGGGGAGAATGGATATGGAGGGTCAATCGACTATCTCGGATTCACATTTCTCTTGGATAGGTAATTTGAATAGTGTTTATAACACACAGGTATCCGTATTTAGAATGTTTGTGTTATTACTTAAGACTGGTCTTAGAAGCATAGAATGCTAAAGGTGGAGGAAGATGAAAACAGCCAATCCACATACTCCTTTTACAGATTAGGAAACTGAGGACCAGAGAGTTTAAACAAATAAACTGAGATCACACAGTAAGCAGGTGGCATCTAATCACCAGCCTATGTTCAGGTGGGATATTTTCTTCTTCTCTGTTTGTTAACTTAAGAAGAAAGCTTCATTCTTTAGGGTTGCTTGATGAAATTCCAGGGATGAAATTCCATGCATCACCCAGTCTCTGAACTGCAGGACACAGGCAGAATGGTGATAGGGTTTGCATGCTCCAGTCTGCCCAGTCCTGAGTCATGGCAGCTGAGGTAACTCACTACTGTGGACTCTGCACTGGGCTGACTGGCATGTGCCCATGTATGCCATACCTATTCCCCACCTCTGGCTTCTCCGTGTTCATGGAGCATGGCATGAATCCCTGCTCACTGACTTTGGCCCAACAAGATAATATGTCTGACCCTAGTGTTTCCATTTGAGGAGCACTCTGCCATGATGGAGGTTTCTGGGAAGAACTTCTGCTTCAAGGACATGCTGATAATCAGTTGGCTTGTGCTGGGTGGTTTTTGATTACTGATTCAAATTCTTCACTAGTTATTGTTTTGTTGATATTTTCTATGTCATCTAGAGTCAGTGTGGGGAGTTTGTGGGTTTTAGGGTTGTGTCCATTACATCTAGGTTATCTTATTTTTTTGCATACTGGTATTCATAGTATCCTCTTATGATCCTTTTTGTTTCTATGGGGTCAGTAGTAATGCCCCCACTCTCATTTCTGATTTTATTTATTTGTGTCCTCTTTCTTTTCTTTGCCAGTCTAGTGAAGGGCTTGTCAATTTTATTGGTATTTTTCAAAGAACCAACTTTTGGTTTTGTTGATGCCCTCTATCGAGGTTTTATTGTCAATTTCATTTATTTCTGCTCTAATCTCAGTTATTTCTTTCCTTCTGCTAGCTTTGGGTTTAGTTTTCTGTCCTTTTTTTATATTTCCTCCAGGTATGTAGTTAAGTCCTTGATTTTAGCTCTTCTTTTTTAATGTAAATGTATAGGGCTATAAATTTTCTTGTTGGCACTACTGCCACGGCACCCCATAAGTTCTGATATGTTGTGTTTGTTGTCATTTATCATAAGATATTTACTGATTCCCCTCGTATTTTTTTCTTTGACTCACTGACTGTTTAAGAGTATGTTTTAGATTGCTAAAGGTGATGAAATGCAATATACCAGAAAAGGACTGGTTTTTACAAGGGGAATTTATTAACTTACAACTTACAGTTATGAGGCCATGAAAATGTCCAAATCAAGGCATAAAAAGGCAATGCTTTCTCCCCAGAGACCAGCTATTGGTGATTCTCAATTCCCCTGTTACATGACCAGACATATGGTAATGTCTGCTGGTCTCTCTCTTCTCTCCCAGGTTTTATTGCCTCCAGGTTCTGACTTCAATGGCTTCCTCTATGTTTTCTGTTTATCATCTCTCAGCTTCTCCAGCTTTTCTCTCTGAGCTTCTCTGGGGCTTTGTTCTGTGTCTTCTCTCTCTTTTCTATCCTCTTATAAAGGACTCCAGTAAGATGATTAAGACCCACCCTGAATGAGGTGGGTCACTTCTCAACTTAAGTTAAGATACTACTCACAATGTGTCCACACCCAAGGGAAAAGGATTAGCTTTAAGAACGTGATCTTTTCCAGTGTACATTCAGCTGCAAACTACCACAGAGTATGCTGTTTAAATTCCATATATTTGTGGATTTTCCAGTTCTTTTTTATTGATTTCTGGCTTCATTCCATTATGGGGAGAGAAGATGCTTTGTATAATTTCAATATTTTTAAATGTATTGATTCTTGTTTTGTTACCAACATGTAAGACAATATATTTCAATGAATTGTTTTCCAGGAAGATTGTCTAATTTTCCACTATTATCACCAGTAAATGAGTTTGCCTATCTCCTCACATGCTTGCCAGCATTATGTAGTTTTTTTAATGTATGAATTTGATTTAATATCTATTGTTAGTTCAGTAGGAATTTCTTCATTACAAATAAGGTCAAGCATTATTATTCATGCTTTTTATAAGTAATCTTCTGAACCAGAAGAACACAACTGCCCTGGAAGTAGATAATTTGAGATCAAGTTTGACTTCCTTCATCTCTTTGAACTGTCTTGGGTACAGTAAAGCTATGGCAACCAATAAAAACCAGGCAGCCAGCCATATACAATTTAAGGACTTTTTTTGAAGTAGTACAGAAATATTAAAACCAAATACAACTTCCCCAAATGGAAAAGGATTTCTATTTTGTACTTATTGAAACTAGACACTTTACTGATACATTTGTGTGAAATGTCCAGAGTAAGCAAATCCATTGAGATGGGAAGTAGAGTAATTATTGGCTGGGAATGCAGGAGGAGATGAATTGGAGGTGAGGGGTATGGGGATTCTTTTGGGGGTGATGAAAATATTCTAAAATTGTCTATGAAAATGGTTGAACATCTCATTAAATGTACTAAATCCCACCATATTGTACATTTTAAGTGGGCAAATTGTATATTATGTGAATTACATCTCAATAAAGCTGCTTAAACAAAGAAAAAAGAAAACTGGACATTTTATAATGGATAGCCAATGAATCTACATGCAGGAAATTATATTGCTTAGATTCTTGGCAGGAAATAGCCCTAAGACAGTAGACCAAGTATTGCATTATATGCTGTTCCCCTCACTTTGAGGGCTCATTTACTTCTTACTCTTTCACAGCTTACAAATATAGTTAAGAGGTTATACCATTCAGTCGTTAACAAAGATTCAAAAGTTTGAATTCCTTGGGATTCCAAAGAAGGCAATTAGATATCATTTTTAAATAAAATAATATTGATGATACATTTTCCTTAATCTGATGTTTAATTCTACTTATATTCCCTAAATCATTAGCATCTTTTTTTCATGAATTATCAATAAAAGCCAAAGTTATTCAATCCTGTGAAAATAATTTTGATCCTAACCATTACTGAAGTATAATTAAAGAGGGTCAGTTATCACTGACAATGTGTACCTAGCTTTTCTTCAGTGACACTGAAAATGTGAAATGTGAATATAGAGTGTAAGACTCTGCCTATTTAATGTGATAACTTCTACTGAACATCTGCATAAATATTTCATGAACAATTCAGCTTGATGTTTTTAGAATGTGATATTGATACAACACTGATACTGCCAAATAATTTCCATTCATAAATGTAGTCTACTTAGGTTTAATTTTCCAAGGTTAGAAAATAATGTAGGACAACACTAAAAGCTTCTGTGCTCATTTTGCACATTTCAACTGGTTAAAACTAATGCCAGGACCTAGATCTGAGAATTTGATTTTAGGTTTGATGTGCAGAAAAACAGGAAGGTCAAAACGAATATACCTGTTTGTTTCTTTCTATTTTTCCCATCAAAGTGAATATAGCAATTATTGGCAAAGATTTTTGATCCTCTTGGCCTCTGTAATTGTGTGGCATCTAACCAAACAAATACTACTTTACAGAATACATTAATGAAGGCTCTTTACTTTCAGATATTGTAGGTCCTTTAGTTATATATTGTTAGCATTATTTCTTTCCATGTATTTTATTTATGATATATTGCTCCAGAAAGCCTTATTCTTCAACAATTGCATCTATAATTTATAAAAATATTAAGGAAAAATACTTGCTTGTGGTCAAATCATACAAAATTAGAAGTTTCTCTCTAACCCCTGATTTCCAGTCATCCATGTCATCCATGTCCTTCCCATAGGAGTTAAGTGCTGTCAGTGGTTTCTTCCAGAGATGATCTATCAATATTATTGTGTTTTTTTATTGAAAAAGAAGAACGATACCATAACTAAGTATTGCATATATCATGCAATATGATTATTTACTTCTTTGTCTCTTCAGTTATTTCCTAGCTCCATAAAGGCAGGAACTATGCTTATTTATACTATCAACTAATATTTATTGAGTGCCTACTGTATCCCACATACTGCTATAGGTGCTAGAGGTATATCAGAGGACAAAACAAAATAATAGTCCTGTCCCTATGGAACTTATAATTTTAGTCATTATATCTTCGTCTCCAATATATCACAGAGTACATTGTCCTGGTACATGGTCCTTTTTAAAATGAAACTATATTAAGATGCTTTCCTGATATAGTAATATTCCACAATTGTTGGATAACATGGTTAATTGTTAAAGGCTCTATTTCAATATAGATTTATTCCAAAACTTAATGACACAGTTCATGGATTTGCTCTTTGAAGACACATGTCAATTTACCCATGCTTCTATTTTCACTTATTTTATGACTCCAGTAATAAACTTTATTTAGGTATTACAGAAAATTTTTCAGCAGTATAGAAAGAGCTTCAAACTTTTTTGTTTAAGACAGAATGGTAAGTGGGATATCAAGCTTCATAATATTGCTTGTTCTGCCCAGATTATGTCATTGATATTTGATTACTGTTTTGCATTCATTTGCTCATTCTGATTTGACCCAGATAATAAGTTCTACCAATCCATAGTTCTTTACCGTTTCCTTAGTCTTACACATTTGAATTAGACTAAATTTGGAAAAAACAAAACAAAACAAAACTGAACTGCTCACTTTTAAGTAAAATATAAATTAGATTAAACCACTTAATTAAAGTAACTTTGAGAATCACAAATGGGATTACAAATAATTGTACACATAAAATATTTTATTTTCCTTTTAATTAGCCTCTTGTACTTCCAGATTAACATTATAGCATTGTATCAATGTCAAATATGCCTCCTCCAACTCTCCACTAAAAAAATTCAAGAAGATAGGCAAAAAGACTAAAACTTGAAAAATTTGATGATGATAATGACAGAAAGAAAAAAAACTGGGAGTACATTGTAGCTGGGTCTGAATTGAAAAAATAAAAAGCAGAAAATAGCTCTCTACACATCAGGAAGCATAATGATCCAATAAGGCAGAAAGAGATTAAGTAAAGATTTTTCTTCCCTCCCATTGTCAGCTTCTATCAAGAACCTACTCCACTGACTAGAGAACTAGGCAATTGCTTCCATGTGGCACAGTGACCATATCTGAAGAGTCCAGGGTCTTCTTCAACATTTCCTCCTCCCTAGCACCATTTTAGTTTCCTATCTTTGTACATACATTGGGATAGTGGTTCCCAAACCTGGCTGATGTATTCAACAAATAATTATTGAACTCTTGCTTTGGGCTAGACATTGTCCTAGGTGTTGAGCATAAATCGCAGAAGAAAAGACAAAATTCATGTCTCCGTGATGCTTACATACTTTTGGGAAGATACAGACATTTACACATAAAAGACATTTAAAAGAGAGAAACTAAGATGGTGGCTAGGAGACACAGGGCAAAAAAACACTTCTGTGAAAAATACTAGATAAAAGCCAGAAAGTGACCCAGAACACCAGTTCCAGCAATGCACCAGCTGGACAAGGTCTGCTAAATCCACAAGGATCATGCACTTGGTGAAACCGGGATTCTGCATTCTGAAACAAGTGAATAAGCCTGCTGAATATCCAACAGCCACACTGCAGTGTGGGGAAACCATGGGTTGGTGTTTGGAGGTGGACCAACTTTTGGTTTTGTTAATTCTCTACTGTTTTGTTTAATAATTCTCAATTTCATTTATTTCTGCTTTATTTATTTCTCTCCTTCTGCTTGCCTTAGGATTAGTTTACTGTTTTTTTTTTCCTAGTTCTTCCAGGTGTTTGGTTAGGTCTTTGATTTTAGCTCTTTCTTCTCTTTAAATGCAGACCTGTAAATTTCTCTCTTAGCACTGCCTTTGCTGCATCTCAAAGGATTTGATATGCTGTGTTCTCATTTTCATTCAACTCCAGATATTTACCGATTCCTCTTGTAATCTCTTCTTTGACCCACTGTTTTTTTGTGTTTTTTAACCTCCAAATATTTGTGAATATTTGTGTTCTCATCTGATTATCTTGATGAGTTTACTCTGGAGGTCAGTTTCTCTCTGTTATTGAGTTCCACCTTCATTCCATTATGTTCCGAGGGAGTGCTTTATATAATTTCAACCATTTCAAATTTGTTGAGGCTTGTTGTGTGACCCAATATGTAACCAGTCCTGTGGAATGATCCATGAGCCCTTGAGAAGAATGTATATCCTACTCTTTTCTTGTGCAATATTCTCTATGTGTCTGTTAGGTCTAGTTCTTTTATCATATTATTCAAGTTCTCTGTTTCCTTATCAATAACAGTCTGGATGTTCTATCTATTGATGTCAGTGGTGTATTGAAGTCTCCATCTGTTATTGTAGAGATGTCTATTTTTCCCTTCAGTTTTTCCAGTGCTTGCCTTATGTATTTTGGGGCATCCTGGTTAGGTATATAAATATTTATGATTGTTATTTCTTCTTGGTGAATTGCTCCTTTTATTACTATATAGTGTCCTTCTTTGTCTTATAGCAGTTGCATTTAAAGTCTATTTTTTGCCATATTAGTATAGCCACCCTAGCCCTTTTTTGGTTACCCTTTGTGTGGAATATCTTTTTCATCCTTTCACTTTCAGCCTATTGTGTCCTTCAGTTTAAGGTGTGCCTCTTGCAGACAGGGTATAGATGGACAATACTTCTTTATCCATTCTGCCAATCTGTGTCTTTAGGTTGGGGGGTTTAATCCATTGACAGTCAGTGATGTTACTCTATAGACATTACTTACTTCAATCATTTTGTCATTTGGTTTTTGTATATCATATCTTATTTTTGTCTCTCTTCTTACCCTTTTAGTTACCCTCACTCATATTCTTTATTTCTACATTCTCCTCTAAATATCCCTCCTGTCTTCTCCTTTCAGCCTGTAGATCTCCCTTTAGTATTTCTTGTAGGGTAGTTCTCTTGTTAACAGCCTCCCTCAGTTTCTGTTTGTTAATATTTTAAACTTTCCCTTATTTTGGAAGGACAGTTTTGTGGGTAAAGAATTTTAGGCTGGTGATTTCTCTCTTTCAGCTCCTTATATGTATCATACCACTGCATTCTTGCCTCCATGGCTTCTGATGAGAAATCAGCACTTACTGTGTTTCCCTTGTGTGTGATGAATTGCTTTTCTCTTGCTGCTTTCTGTCCCTGTCTTTGGCATTTAGCATTGTGATTATTATGTGTCTCAGAGTAGGTCAATTAGGATTTATTCTGCTTGGAGTATGTTGTACTTCTTAAACGTATATTTCTTTCACAAAAGTTGGAAATTTTTTGGCCATTGTTTCCTCAAATATTCTTTCTGTTCCTTTTCCTTCTCTTCTCTTTCTGGGACCCCAGGATATTTATATTTTTGTGCTTCTTGTTGTCTTTCAATTCTTGGAGTCTGGAGTATGTTGTACTTCTTAAACATGTATATTTCTTTCACAAAAGTTGGAAATTTTTTGGCCATTGTTTCCTCAAATATTCTTTCTGTTCCTTTTCCTTCTCTTCTCTTTCTGGGACCCCAGGATATTTATATTTTTGTGCTTCTTGTTGTCTTTCAATTCTTGGAGTCTGGAGTATGTTGTACTTCTTAAACATGTATATTTCTTTCACAAAAGTTGGAAATTTTTTGGCCATTGTTTCCTCAAATATTCTTTCTGTTCCTTTTCCTTCTCTTCTCTTTCTGGGACCCCAGGATATTTATATTTTTGTGCTTCTTGATGTTTTTTAATTCTTGGAGGCCCTGCTCAATTTTTCCTATCCTTTTCTTTATCTGTTCTTCTTTCTGTAATATTTAAACTATCCTGTCTTCTAGCCTACTATTTCTTTCTACTGCCTTTTCAAATGTGCTGTTGTATGCCTCTAGTGTATTTTTAATATTTTCTATTGTATCTTTCATTCCCATGATTTCTGTTATGTTTGTTTTTATCATTTCAAATTCTTTGTGTTCACACAGTGTCTTCTTAATATCCTTTACCTCTTTAGCCATATTTTCATTCGACTCCTAGAATTGATGTAAGAGTTTTGTTTGGACATCCTTGATTAATTTTTCCAAAGTCTGTGTCTCCTCTGAAGTTTTAATTTGTTCCTTTGACTGGGTCACACTGTCCTGTTTCTTAGTTTGGTTTGTGATTTTTTGCTGGTGTCTAGGCATCTGACTATCTTGATGAGTTTACTCTGGAGGTCAGTTTCTCTCTGTTGCCTAGGGTTTTATTTTTTGTCTTTGTGCTAAGACATTTCTTTGACACTTGGTTCAAATTATTATAGACCTTTATAACAGCTTGTGCTTAACTGGTCAGACTTTTTCAGCTCTTTGCCCTGGATATACATACAATTTTTGAGATTGCACTTTTGTGCAAATGTTTCAACCCCCAGGAGAAAGCTTCCTTTCCCCTGTTCTTTCACCATGAATGTTAAACTGCCCTGTTTGTTTTTAATTTGCCTCTATAGATTTTTAACTCTACTTTCCTTTTCTCTAGCTGCTTTTGCTTGGAAGGAAAATTCTGGGAGGAGGATCAACCCAGAGTGGACTTTCCCAAGTCAGTGTTTCCCACACAAAACAGGGCCAGGGACATATGATGGGGGTGTAGATAAGTTCCAAAGTGCCCTGTGTAGGAGACCTGGAGGGAAACAAAACTTCCATTTGATGGCTTCCCAAACCTGTGTTTTCCTTGCCAGCCCAGTGGATGAAGATCTCTAGCATATGGTACCCCCGAGTCCTGAGTTGGTACTCTGCCCTTAAGACTCAAGTGACTCTGCTCCTGCTGGGGACATATTTGAAACAGAGGCTTCCAGGTGCTTTTGTCTGTTGTGTGTTGAAAACTTAACTCTGAGCTGGAACCAAGTGATCTGAATTCACTAATCAAAACAATAAACATTGCTCAGCCATAGCCTCCCTTTCTTGGGGAAGGGCCACCCTTCAGCAACTTGTTACCCAGAGTCTCAAGAAGCCACTGTATCTCTAAATCACTCCCACTTCCACCTCTTTTGGAGAAAGGATGGAAACAGAGTTTGCCAGCTGCCTTTTGTCCTGGGATGCATGAAACTATAACTGCCTTCAGAGCCAGGACCCAGCTTTCTGAATTCACTAATCAAAGCCATGCATAGTGTTTGGCTGTGCCCTTGAGAAAGAGGACTTATATTTCCAGTCAGGGACTATATCCCAGGGTGGCCTGTCACAAGAGTAGGGGCTGAGCACCAGTCTCTGGATTATGGAGAGTTTACTCACAGCTCTTCACCGTAGGTCATCAATTTTTTTTCTGTGTGTTCTTCCCTGGATGGTATACAGTGTTGTTCTGGTCTCTGGAACCACTGAAGTGCTGTTTCAGAAAGTTTCTTGCTGTTTATTAGCTGTATTGGAGGATGAACTGAGTCTTGAATCGCTTCACTTCACTATCTTACCTGCTTCCTCTACTCTTTTGATTTCCGTGGCTTTGTAATAAGTTTACATTCAGGAAGTGTGAGTCCTCCAACTTTGTTCTCTTTCAAAGTGGCTTCCTGATTGAAGGCCCCTTGCCTTTTCATATAAATTTGACTATTGACTTTTCCATTTCTGCATAGAAGGTTGTTGGAATTTATGTTACGATTTTATTGAATCTGTAAATTGCTTTGGATAGAATTGATATCTTAAAAATATTTATTTATACAATCCATGAATGGAGAATGTCCTTCCATTTAAGTCTTCTTTGATTTATTTTATCAATGTTTTGTAGTCTTCTGTGCACAAGACCTTTACATTCTTGGCTAAATTTATTTCTAGATATTTAATTCTTTTAGTTTATATTGTAAATGGAATTTTTTTAAAAAAATCTTATTACTATTCACTAATATGGTATAGAAACTATTGATTTTTGGCCATTTATTTTGTACTCCACCACTGCTGAATTCATTTATTAGCTCTAGTGCTTTGTTGTGGATTTTTCAGGATTTTCTGTGAATAGGATCATGTCATGTGCAAATAGTGAAGGTTTTACTTCTTCCTTTCCAAGTTGCATCCCTTTTATTTTTTCTCGATAATTCTGTCTAGAACTTCCAGTACAATGTTGACTAATAGTCATGAAAATGGATATCCTTGTCATGTTCCTGATTTTAGAGGGAAAGCTTTCATTCTTTCACCATAAGTATAATGTTATACACAGAAACACACACACACACCCTTTATTATGTTAAGGAAGTTTCCATCTATTCCTAGTATTCTAGGTGTTTCTATCAAGAAGTGGTGCTGTATTTTGTCAAATGCCTTTTCTGTGTCAATTGAAATGACCATGTATTTCTTTTACTCTTATCCTATTAATGTGATATATTACATTAATTGATTTCGTATGATGAACCACCTTTGCATACCTGGGATAAATCCCACTCAATCACAGAGTTACAGCTTTCTAATGCTGCCATTATGCAAAATACCAGAAATAGATTGGTTTTTATAAAAGGGGGTTTATTTGGTTACACAGTTACAGTCTTAAGGCCATAAAGTGTCCAAGGTAAGGCATCAACAATTGGGTACCTTCACTGGAGGATGGCCAGTGGCATCTGGACAAACTGTTAGCTGAGAAGGCATGTAGCTGGTGTCTGCTCCAGTGTTCTAGTTTCAAAATGGCTTTCTCCCAGGATGTTTCTCTCTAGGCTGCAGCAGTGAGCTCCTTCTGTCTGAGCTCTTATATAGGGCTCTAGTAAACTAATCAAGGCCCATGCTGAATGGGTGGTGCCACACCTCTATGGAAATGATCTAATCAGAGTTATCACCTAGAGTTGGGGGGGGTCATATCTCCATGGAAACAACCCAATCCAAAGGTTCCAACTTACTCAACACTAATACATCTGCCCCCACAAGGTTGCATCAAAGAACATGGCCTTTCTTCTGGGGGACATAATATACACAAACTGGTACTCACGATGTATAATTATTTTAATGTACTGTTTGATTTAGATTGCTAGTATTTTCTTGAGGATTTTTGCATCACATTTTTAAGACTTATTTGTCTATAATTTTGTTACCTTGTGGTATCTTTTTATGGCTTTGGTATGATGTTCATATTAGCCTCAGAATGAATTAAGAAGGGTTCCATCCTCTACAAATTTTTGTGAGTTTTTGCAAAGGACTTGCATAATATTTCTTGAAATATTTGGTAAAACTCTCCTTTGAAGCCATCTGGCCCTGGGTTTCTCTTTTTTGGCAGGTTTTTAATTATGGATTCCATCTCTTAACTTTTTTTTTTTTAGATCTTATTCCTTGCATCAGTGTAGGCAGTCAATGGATTTCTAGTAATTTGTCCATTTAATCTAGGTTATTTAATTTGTTGGTGTACTGTTGTCCAAGGTATCCTATTACAGTCCTTTTTTTATTTCAGTGGCATCAGTAGTAATGTTCCCTGTGCTGGTGTGGATATATTATGTACCACAGAAAAGCCTGTGTTCTTTTAATCCAACCTTGTGGGGGCAGACCTATTGTGAGTGAAAACTTTTGAGTAGGTTGTTTCCACGAAGATGTGATGTCACCCATTCAAGGTGCTTCTTAATCCCCTTGCTGGAATCCTCTATGAAAGAATAAAATGTAGACATTTTGGAAAGAGTAGAGAGAAGCTAAGAAAGAAAATGCCCCTAGGAGAGGCAAAAAGGGCCCACAGAAATTGAGAGCCATTTTGAGACCAGAACCCAGAAGAAATAGGGCCAGTGGAGATTGTCATGTGACTTCCCATATATTAGAGGAACCCAAGATGCCATCGGCCTTTCCTCAGAGAAGGCATCTACCCCTTGATACATTAACTTGGAGATTTTCATGGCTTTAGAACTGTAAATTTGTAACCTAATGAATCCCCATTGAAAATGCCAACCCATTTCTGGTATATTGCCTTCTGGCAGGTTTAGCAAACCAAAACATCCCTCTTTTCATTTCTGATTTTATTTAGTTGTGCTCTCTCTATTTTTTCTTCACCACTCTATTTAAGTTTTGTCAATTTTATTGATATTTTCAAAGATCAAAACTTCAGTGGTGTTAATTCTTTTTATTATTTCATCATTTATTTTATTTATCTCTCCTGTAGTATTTGGTGTTTCCTTCCTTCTCCTCACTTTGGGTTTAGGTTGCTCTTCTTTTTCTAGTTCTTCCAGTTTTAAGGTTACGTCTCTGACTTGAAATCTTTCTTCTTTTTTAATGTAAGCATTTAGAGCTCTAAAGTTCCTTCTCAGCACTGCCTTTGCTGGATTCCATAAATTTTGGTAGGCTGTGTTTTCATTTTCATTCACCTCAAGATATTTCCTAATTTTCCTTGTGATTTTGTTTTAACCCAATGATTGTTTTAGAGTACACTGCTTAATTTTTACATATTTGTTAATTTGTCCTTTTCTTTTATTGGTTTCTGGCTTCATTCCACTGTAGTCAGAGAAGACATATAATATGACTTCAATATTTTTGAATTGAGGCTTATTTTGTGACCCAAGATATTGTCTATCCATGGGAATGATCCATGTACACTTGAGAAGAATGTGTACTCTGTTATTATAAGTGTTCTATGTTTCTGTTAGATCCTATTGGTTTAGAATATCATTCAAGTCTTGTTTTTCCTTATTCATATTCAGCATAGATGTTATAGACATTATTGAAAGTGATGTATTAAATTCTTTTACTATTAATGTAGAATTGTCAATTTCTCCCTTCAAATCTGTCAGTATTTGCTTCATATATTTTGTAGCTCTGCTCTTAGATGCAAATATTTTTTCCTTCTCATTTATATTTTATTGCATTATGAAAATAATACAATTGGCAAAGAAATCTAGCCTCTAAGTTGGAACAAAAGAAAGGTCTAAAGAAAATTTACTAATTACTTTTAAAATGTGAAGTATTAGATGTATTCTACCCAATATATAGTAGCATTCTTTTTATGCCAATAATCCAGTAAACCTAATTTCAATAATTCCTGGTGAAATTACTAGGTGTTCTGCATTCATACATTTTATGATTAGCACAAATCTTGAGAACTAGGCTTCATTTTGTCAAAACCAATGTATTTAAGAAACTTCTGTTTCAAAGACAATTTGAAATACTACCCCACATTTTAATTCCTTTCAATTCTACAAGCTGCAGAAGTTACATTTTTCATAATCAGCATTTTAGCACCTTTAGATTCTGTCCAAGCACCTTTAATTGTAAAGTATATAGAATTTACTTTATTTGAAAAATTTCTGTCTGATTTTACAAAATTGTAAAAATGTGTAAAAACACGCCTGTCTACACCAGCAAAACAGTATACTCTGAACTTTGATCCTTTATCAGGCCACACTTTCTGGCCTGGAATTTCTGGGTTGCCTTGCTAAACAAAAGGGCCATGGTTCTTATACTAGCAGTCTAACTGCTTATTTAACACTTTTGAAAGGAATAATTAAGATAAATGCTAAGTGGATTAATTAAATTTATCTAACAATCAAGATTAAAATATGACATTTGCACCATTCTGCTCTGCTACATTTTCAGAACTGCCAAAAGGTGTATTTTCAAAAGTGTACTTGCATAATTTTCCATTTTAAATGGATGAGTTCAAATATATATATACTCTCACCTCCCTCATCAGCATCTTAAAATTAATTTATATAATTTAATATGACTTTGAATGTGCATATTATGAAAATGTGTCTAAAATTAGTCTTTTAAAAATTCACAAATGAATCAGTTACTATCAGAACTGACATTTTCATTAAGCAAACTCTATGTAAGTGCACATATTTATACTTGAAAAATTTTCCTTCCATATGGCCATCAATACCTTAAACAAGATGAACAGGTTTTCCCAATTTAACTATAGAAATAATCCATCTTTCCTAAATTTATTCCACAGGCATTCTAAAATTATCTGATTAAACAGCAATAAATTTGATCTATGTTTAACATGAATATTTAATAAATAGTAAACTAGAGATTAAAATGCAGATCTCTCATGGAGTTAAGTGATGGAATTTTAGTACATTTATCATTATTATATGTTAAGAAAGAAATACATTTGTTCTTGCAAAAATAGCAATGCAACTTTACAAATAAAACCACAGACCTCAACATCATAATGTTAAATCTTCAACTTATAACCAATGAAGGTAAATTGATTTGTTTATAAATAGTCCATGGCACAATAATTAAAATAAAAATATATGTGATGGTCACAGGATCTTAAAGAATAGGTTTATTGGTAATAATTTCATAAGCATTCTAAAGAAAATTCAAAATTTCTAAACAAAATATTTCTAATCTGTTCTCATTGGCAAAATATTCCTCAACAAAATAAATAGGTCAGTTCAAATAAATGTCTTTTAAAATTTGCATCATTTTAAAATTTTTGTAACACAAAAAATTTACAGTGTTTGATTTGTCTCCCTTTTTGGGTATGGTGAATCAATATTTAGTAATGTTTTAACTATTAGACAAATTCATAAATATATCATCTATCTTCCATGAACCTGACAGTTAAGTCAGTCAGTAATATATTACCCTACATATATAAATGGAGCAAAATCATTTTGGTAATTTTATTCATAGGAATTTAAGTGGTCAAAATGCAAAACTTTATTTAGCCCACAAATCACCCCAAAGTATACGATACTATACTTTTTCATAAGTTTTATAAATTCATATTTGTACTTCAGGAATCTGAAACTGAAAGAAGTATTCTTTTATATTTTGATAAAAATGTAGTCAAATATTTTATAACATTAATATTCATTGCTTTATATGAATACTGTATTGAAAGTCCAAGAATTCAGTCTACCCACAGAAATTATAGAATTATATACTACTTCACAAAGGTAGTGGACACATTATATTCTATAAAATCTACTTCAGAGAATTTAAAAAATTCTGAATATCAAAAGGTACAGCTAAAGGAACAGGTATAAATTTGGCAGCCAGCAATTTCAACAGGAAAGTTTCAGCTTGCATGACTTTATGTGAATTGGAAAATACTGAATTTAGAGTAATCATTGTGCTTTTTGTTGATCTGAAAAAAAATATAACACTGGCTGTTGAAGAAGCATGTCCATAAATATTTAATTTACTTCAAAATGTCATGCAAATTATGTTGGTTTCTATGCACTTCTGAAGCTTCATTCATTTGGTTCAGGTACATTGCTAAAGTAATATATTAATTCTTCCAGTAAAGTGGTGTTTCATACCATTGATATTTGCATACTCTAGAATAATTTAGAAAAAGAATGTGTAATATTCACACTGCTCTGAAAAACAAGCAAAAGTTCAAGGGACTTTCCCAGTTTGTCTGTGGTCTTATGTAATCTTCATAAGCATTCATTCTATAAAACAGTAACCTAATGTTTGAACACAATTTCCAAAATAAAGTACATTTTTTCTCAAAAATAATGAAGTCTTTTTCTCAGGCACCTCAGAAATACACAAAAGAATTTTAGTTTGAACATATCACTTAGAATGTGTTTAACCTGATATTTCAATATACTTAAGATTTCCAGGATTTCACAAGGGCCAGATTTTATTTGAATTACTCAGAAGAGAAAGTTAACTGCATCCTGAAAGAAGTGAACTCAATCATTATCAATAAAAAGGTATCCACCATAGTCATCTCTTATAGAAATGGAAAAACATAACATTTCTTCCAAGGAATAATATATTATACACACACACACACACACACACACACACACACACACACATATATATACACATATATACATACATACACATTGTACATATTCAGACAATAAAATCTGGAAATCAACATGAAACTCTATGATTCCCAAGTTAAAATGTTGAATATATGACCAAAATATGAAAACTTCATAGCTGTCAGAAAGAAACAAGGCAAAAAGCTTTCTTGCATATGTAGAAACTAAATGTGATAATTTCCAAAAGGTTTTCAAAATCATTATTAACTTCCAGTTTAAAAACTTTAATTCTAATTAAAAAAAAAATCACACAAGCCACCAATTTGGCCAGACAGCAGTAAGCAGGACCTAGAGGAGCTGGTGTTCACAGTTCATTCATGTACAACTCTTTCAGGATTAATCCCACAAAGTCCTTTATTTTACAAGCTGCTTTTCTTGTAAAACAAAAGGTCCACTTTATTACATAAAAGTTTTATGCAGTGTGTTCTAGTTTGCTAATGCTGCTGGAATGCAAAACACCAGAAATGGATTGGCTTTTATAAAAGGGGGTTTATTTGGTTACACAGTTACAGTCTTAAGGCCATAAAGTGTCCATCAACAAAATGTACCTTCACTGAAGAAAGACTATTCACATCCGGAAAACCTCTGTTAACTGAGAAGGCACGTGGCTGGCATCTGCTTGCTCACAGGCTGCATTTCAAAATGGTATTCTCCAAAATGTCTGCATCAGCTTCCAATGGCCACCTTCAAAATGTCTGTCCAGATCCAGCAGTGAGCTCCTTATGTCTGAGCTTATGTAAGGCTTTAGTAAACTAATCAAGGTCCACACTGAATGGGCAGGGCCACACCTCCATGGAAATTATCTAATCAGAGTTATCACCTACAGTTGGATGGGTCACATCTCTCTGGAAACACTCAGTCAAAGAATTACAATCTAATCAACTCTAATACATCAAAGATAATGGTGTTTTGGGGGACATAATACATTCAAACTGGCACACAGTGCAAAACCAGAACTGTATTAAAATACTGCATCTAAGTACTTCTAAATAGTCTTGTTCACCAGTTCATCTGTGACTTCTGTGACTTCCATCATCATTTTCCATGAATGATTCTGAAAGAATCTGTCCTATTTTACTAGAATTGGATCCTACTAATTTTTCTGTTTCATGACAGTCAGAAACACAAATTACAGGGTTTATATTTTCACTATCTTGAGAATGTAAATCTTTCTCAGCTTGAGACAGACCAGGTTCCTCCATTTGATTATTTTCCTCCAAAGTGTCTTCATTCATAGTTAAGTCAGATTCTTTTTCTTGATTTTGTCTTTCTGGGATCATTTTTCATAATGTCATAAAGGACTCTAAAAATAAGCAAACATTGTTGTAGTTAAATTTTATTTCCAAAATACTTCCACATTTAAGTATCATGAATTCTCATATCCCCTGAAACTCAGCAGTAAGCACATACAGGTGGGAGAAAAGCCCAACATTCAGCATTATAAGGAGTCCTATTATATTTTATTGTTTCATGCAAAAAAGGAAGTACAAGTATTTGAGAATCTCCTTACTCCACCATTTTATAGATAGTCTCTAAATACCTTCTTCTTCCTCTTTTTTGTCCTCTTCTGTGTAGTGCTGCCTGGAATAGCTACTTTCTTTGTCTTTATCCTGAGATGAAGATGATCCTTTTGTATCTCCTACTGTAATTGAAGAAATTTTGTGGGAAATTGTTTGGCTGTTTCTCTGACTTCACTTTCTTTTTCAAATCTGAGTCTTTTGACTTCATATCTCTCAGCTTCCACAGCATCTTCATTCTGGATATTTTTCTATAGGGCTCACTTAGTACTTTTCTGATCCAGATGTCAGGGAGTCATTGTAATTTCCTTCCTTATTTTGCTGTAAATTTGACTCTGCTGTTTGTGTTCTCAGGAAAACCATTTGTTATCATGGGGGCTGACAAAGAAAGTGTTGGTCAATTAAATGGCCTGGGTATTCTGGCCCATTTAAATTAGACTGCTCAGAATAACTTGGTGAATTTTCATGGACATAACACCATTCACACTACTGGAATTGTTTTTCTCTGAAGAATGATACACTCAGCTAACCATCATATGCTTTTCTACTACTCTGAGGAAGTGTCTGTTCCTGTATAGCTTCTCCTTGGATCTGTTAGCAATTCACATAGTCACTGAATAGGGATAATTGTTTTTCTGGTCTTGGGTACATGACAAAGGAACTTATCCAGGATAGGACAAAGTTCATTTTTCCCGCCTTATCAAAATCTTTCAGTGCCTCCTGCAGCCTCTCAATGTACATGGCTTCCAGGAGTCCCTTGAATCCTCTGCCTCCCTCCATGGCTCTCTCAGGACCAGGACACTTTCCTCCACCCCAGCCCCCAATGCCCTCCCCTCCATCACACACACACTCCAGCATGCAATTGAGGGGAGCACTGACGGGAGCTTGGGGGAAGCAAGCAAGAGAGTGAGTACCTCCCTGAGCACCTACCACTAGCCCTCCAACATGGCCCTTATATTTATAATCATATCTTCTTGTTTAATTGACCCCCTTTTCAGTATGTAACTACCATCTTTGTCCCTTGTAACAGTTTTTGACTTAAAGTCTATTTTATCTCATACAATTGTAGACACCCCAGCTCTCTTTTGTTTACTATTTGCCTGGTATATTTTTTCTAGCCTTTTACTTTCAACCCACTTATGTCTTCAAATTTAAGGTGAGTCTCTTGTAAACAGTATATAATTGGGACATGCACTTTAAAATTTTATTTTGAAATAAATTCAAAGTTACAGGAACAGTTACAAAAACAATACAGAACCCATACATAGAACTCCAGCATACCTCAACCCCTCTCCCCTGCTATCCCAATCCACCAACTTTAACATCCTGTCACACGGTTTCTTTCTTTCCCTCCCTCCCTCCCTCCCTACCTATCATCCATCATCTATTGCTCTGTCCTCTGAACATATGAGAGAAAGCTGCACACATCTTTGAAAAAACAATATAATTCACATATAATTTTCCCATGAACAAGAACATTCTTTATGCAATCCCATTAAGTGCAGCTAGGAAGTTCAAGAAATTCAACATTGATACAAAGCTTACATTTTATATTTCCTTTTTTTTATTATGTCCCATCTGTGTCCCTTTGAGCCTCCTCTCCTCCATCCTCAGATCCCATCCAGGATCATCCTTGGCATTTAATTGTCATATATTTAGACTTTTTTTTTCAATTGTGGAAACATATATACAGCCTAAATCTTCCCATTCCAACCCCACCTTAGCATTCCATTAGTAGGATTAATCACATTTAAAATGTTGCAATGCCATCACCTTCCCACCATCCATTACTAGAAATTTCCCTTCACCCCAAGCAGAAACCCTACACTCATTTCTTAACTCCCCATTGCCCCTTCCCCCACTTCTCAGAACCCCTACTCTACTATTCATCTCTACGGTCATATTCTCTGATACTTTCTTTGTGTTTATCGTGGGGCTGAAATTTAACCTCTTAAATCTATAACAATCTTGTTTTTCTATGATACCAACTTAACTTCAATAGGACACATAAACTATGTTCCTATTCTCCATCATTCCCCCACCTGTATGTAGTTTTTGTCAAAAATTACATATTTTACATTGAGTCCAAAACCACTGATTTATCATTACAGTTTATGTATTTTAGATCCTGTAGGAAGTAAATAGTAGAATTACAAATCAAAAATACAGTAGTACTGGTATTTATATTTACCATGTGAACTTTACTGGAAATATTTATTTCCTCATGTAGTTTCGGTCAATTGTTTAGTGTCCCTTCCTTTCAGCCTGCTCAACTCCCTTTAGCATTTCTTACAGGACTGATCTACTGGTGATGAAGTCCCTCAGCTTTTGATTATCTGGGAATGTTTTCATCTCCCCCTCATTTCTACCCTCCAGCTGTTTGTGAATTCTCCAAGTCTCTGATTGTTATCGACTTCTATTTGTATTCCACTGTGGTCAGAGAAGGTGCTTTGAAAAAATTCACTTTGTTTTGTTGTTTTTTTTTTATATTTATTAAGGCTTGTTTTATGTCCCAGCATACGGTCCATTCTGGAGAAAGATCCATGATCACTAGAGAAGAATGTGTGTCCTGGTGACCCGGGATGTAATAGTCTATATATGTCTATTAAAATTCTCTATATCTCTCTCTCCTTTCTTTGTTTCTCTGTTGGTAGGGCTCCCTTTAGTATCTGAAGTAGGGCAGGTCTTTGATTAGCAAAATTTCTCAGCATTTGTTTGTCTGTGAAAAAACTAAGCTCTCCCTCAAATTTGAAAGAGAGTTTTGCTGGATAAAGTATTCTTGGTTGGAAATTTTTCTCTCTCAGAATTTTAAATATGTCATGCCACCGCCTACTCACCTCCATGGTGGCCACTGAGTAATCACTACTTAGTCTTCTGTTGTTTCCTTTGTATGTGGTGAATTGCTTTTCTCTTGCTGCTTTCAGAACTTGCTCCTTCTCTTCAGTATTTGAGAGTCTGATCAGAATATGTCTTGGAGTGGGTTTATTTGTATTCATTCTATTTGGAGTTTGCTAGGCATTTATGCTTTGTGTATTTATATTGTGTAGAAGGTTGTGGAAGTTTTCCCCAACAATTTCTTTGAATACTCTTTCTAGACCTTTATCATTCTCTTCCTCTTCTGGAACACCAATTAGTCTTAAATTTGGATGTTTTATTTTATCTATCATATCCCTGAGATTCATTTTGATTTTTTCTATTTTTTTCTCTATTCTTTCTTTTAGTCTTTCATTTTCTGATCTGTGGTCCTTGAGGAGGCTGAGCTGTTGTTCAGCTTCATCTAATCTTGTATTATGAGTATCCAGAGACTTTTTAATTTGGGCAACAGTTTCTTTTATTTCCATAAGATCTTCTATTTTTTTATTTACTCTTGAAAGAACTTCTTTATGCTCTTCTAGGGTCTTCTTTATGTACTTTATATCCTGTGCCATGCTCTTCTTCATGTCCTTTATATACTGTGCCATGTTCTTGTTGTCCGTCTTTAGTTCTTTGAATAATTGCACCAAGTACTATGTGTCTTCCTATATTTTCATTTGGGTGTTTGGGTTTGGGTTCTCCATGTCATCTGGTTTTATCATATGCTTTAAGATTTTCTGTTGTTTTTGGCCTCTTGACATTTGCTTTACTTGATCTCTAATTTGTCAGAACTACAGCTTGGTGGCATACACTTCCTCTAACCAGCAGATGGCATCCATGAGTCACCTGTTCCCCTCAAGTCAGTTCTCCCCAGCTTTGTCTTTGTGGTGTGTGGGGATCTAATTCTTGTGGGGTTCAGTTGGTGCACTAAGTTTGAGCATGTTGTTGGTGCTGTCTGCCCTGAATGTGGGGCATGTGTCTGGGTGGTTACGGAGGCAGCGCAGCTTTCATAATCAAACCTCCAAGGTGTTCCTGGAGATTTAATGCTGTTGCAAGAGCCTAAGCCTTCATTTCATTCTTGTCACAGATTGTCTCTGCCTCTGACCCACAAGACCTTGTTATTGGTGTAGGGTCCCTGGGATTTCCAAGTGGGTCCCCCTTCCCAGCTGTGCTCTTCCAGGATCTCTGCTGAGGGAGGGCCACACCACATCACAAGTGCACACTGGCCTGCCATGGAAGCCCTGGGTTGCTGAGCTGTGCAGGGGCACTAACAGTCTGCTTCAAAGATGGTTGAATGGGATGCATTAACTTCCCCCTTTTCACACAGCTCCACCCTCCCAGCTCCAGGACAATCAGCCATGGGTGCACTAAAGGCCACTGTCCACAGCTGATATTGTGGTGTGTGCATGGTGATGTGGGAAAGACTTCCCATCACACTGGGTTTCTTGGTGCAGCTCTGGGCTGTGGGTCTGGCCCTGGGCAGGAGTGTCCCCAGCCTGCCAGGGAGATAGTTGCAAGGGGCACAATGTTTTTCTCCTTATGGCTCCCCTCTGCTCCCCTGGTCCTGAGACAATCAGCAGCAGGTGTGGGAAGGGGTATCCTCCATGCCAAACACCAAGGTGTTGGCCTAGCCTGCTCCCACCATGCTTCACTGTGTGGCTCTCCCTGTCATATCTGCAGCTGCTTCTGAGCTTTTTTATTTTTTAAAAGAACTAGTCTGTCTCCAAATGCCAGCCCAGCATTTCCCCACACCACAGCGTGGCCACAGGACTTTCAGCTGACTCACTCATTTGTTTCAGAATGCAGACTCCTGGTTTCACCAAATGCATGGTCCCTGTGGATTTAGCAGACATTGTCTGGCTGTTGCATTGCTGGAACTGGTGTTCTGGGTCACTTTCTGGTTTTTATCTAGTATTTTTCATGGAGGTGTTTTTTTCACCCTGTCTCACCTAGCTGCCATCTTAAGTTCTCCTGGGACATGCTCTTTTTATCCATTCTGACAATCTCTGCCTTTTGACTGAAGAGTTTAATCCATTTACACTTAAAGACACTACTGATAATCTGGGAATTTCTTTGCTATCTTGATGTTTAGTCTTTATAAGTGTTACACCATTTTTGTCCCTCAATTCTTCTGTTAATGCCTACTTTCATATTTATTTGGTTTTCTGTAGTGTGCTGTGCTGAGTCCCTTCTTATTTCTATCTGGATGTATTTTCCATATGTTTTCCTGCTGTAACCCTGGGGTTAAAATTTAAATTAAATATGTAACAATCATCTTTTATTTGATATCAATTTGATTTCAGTGACATACAAATTATTTTCCTACACTCCCTGCCCCAACCTCTTTTTGTAATTTTAAAAAATTATGTCATTGTATATTTTACACCCCCAAACCATAGATTTATCATTACCTTTTATGCATTTCCATTTTATCACCTGTAGGAATTCAGAAGTGGAATTACATATCAAAAAATACAGTTCAATAGAATCAGCATTTGTATTTACTTAAATAAGTGCCAAATGGTTTCTTTATGCATATTTGAGCCCACTGTCTAGTGTCCTTTACATTCAGTCTCAAGAATTTCCTTTAGCATTGATTGAGGGAAGGTCTAGTGGTGATGAACTCCCTCAACTTTTGTTTATCTAGGATTGTCCTAATCTCTTCCTCATATTTGAAACAAATACCATCTATAAAATTCTTGGTTCCAATTGTTTTCTCTTAGCATTTTAAGTATTTCAACCTACTGCTTTCTTGCCTCCATTGTTTCTGATGAGAAATCAGTACTTAATCTCACTGGGGCTCTCTTTTACATAATATGTTTTACTTTTGCAGCTTTCAGAACTCTGTCTTTGTCCTTTGTATTTCACCATTTGATTAGTATGTGACATTGCATATTTTTCTTCAGGTTTTTCCTATTTGGTGTTCTCTGGGCTTTTTGGATATGCATACTCATGTCTTTTGCTAAATTTGGGAATTTTTCTGTCATCATTTATTTGAATATTCCTTCTGCCCCTTTCTCTCTTTCGTCTCTTTCTGGAACTCTCATATTGTGCATATTGGTACACTTGATGATGTACCCCAAGGTCTATTGTTGCTTTCTATACTTATTTTTTTCTTTATGCTCCTTTATGACTCATTTCAAGTGTCTTGTATTTTAGCTTGCTGAGTTTTTCTTCTGCAAGCTCCACTCTGCTCTTGAAACCCTGCTGGGAATTTTTATTTCAGTTATTCTGTTCTTGAACTCCTGTAGTTCTGTTTGTTTCCTTTTTAAAATTTCTATCTCTTATTGAGTTTCAAAACATGTTCATTCGTTGTTTTCCAGATATCTTTTAGTTCTTTTCTCTGTATATTCTCATTTTCTTGAGCATACTGACCTCTATCCTCATATTGTTTAATACTTTCTCTGTATTTTCCTTTAACTTTTTTGATCATACTTAAGATCATTTTTTGTCTTTGGAATGTCTACAATCTTATGTAATTAATTGATGTTTACTTCATTTCTATCTTCAGCTTTTGGATAGACCAGGATTTCCTGTTTTATTTTTTGTTTTGTTTTTTAATCTTTGGTTCCACATTGTACAATTTTAATACTTTAAAATGCTAAATCTGAGCTTTATTCATGAGAGGTCTGTTTCTTGAATTTATAACCAGCTGGTGAGTTGACAGAGATTTTCTTGAGTGTCAGGAGCTAACAAAATCAAGAAACCTTAAGCAAAAAATACCTTTCACCATCTTTGCAAATTGTCCTTGTGTTGTTTGGTGTTCTGCATCAGAGTTTCTTAGGAAGGTCAGCCCAAGGCAAATGCAAAGTACAGGGTCTTCCCTGCCTTTTCTGGGTTTGTGTTTTGTCCTGGGCTTGTGCTTGCTAGTGTTGTGGCTCAAAAGTGAATCCTCACCAAATGCACACAGAGTCAATCAGTGGAACTGGGATCTTGAGAAGAGAAAAAGTTTATTTAGCAAAGGCTAGCCTTGGGAACACAGGAGGGCAATCCTCAAATCCATCTCCCAGAACTGGAGAAGCTTTCAGTATTTTATACCATTCAAGCAAAGGCAGGCAGGCTTAGAAAAATAAGCAAGGTGGTTTGAGATAAGGTCAGAGATACTCTAATTACTGAGTTTGTGTAGAGTGATTACTTAGGCTACTGTGCATGTCAGGTGTGCTAACTTTGATTAGAACTGGCTTGGTTAAGCAAGATAGTTTAGGAATTTGAGGTGTTTAGTTCTAGGCTAACTCATATTAATCAATAAGGGTCTACATGCAAAGGCACTAACTTCAGGGGGCTATGCGCATGGGCACCCAACTTCAGGGCTGCAAAACAAGATGAGGGGATACAAATGGGGCCAGACATAAGTTATCTTGTTATAATCCATTTACATGGTGCAGGATGAAGGGATACAAATGGGGTCAGACATGAGCTATCTTGTTATAATCCATTTACATGGTGCAGTTTCAAAACACAGCATCAACAAAACAAGGTTTCTGGATTACAGTTCAGAAGTGTGAGTTTTACTATTATAATTAGGCAAAGCTTTTTCCTAGGTTAACCTTTTTAGCTGCCCATGTCTTTGTGGTTAAAGTTAATTAAGGCTCATCTGGCTGGAGCTGTTAAAAATAATAACTTACCTGTGCAGTAAGTGGGCATTTCAGAGATTGGAGATAAGCAAAATGGAAACTTTTGCAACCTCCTCAGGGAGGGAGCTGCTTCAGCAAGTGGGTCAGTGGGAGTGGGTATGAAAAATGGGTCAGGGTCCACGACACTAGTGGCCTCAGGAGTTCCCCTGTTTCAGGACTTTGTATGCCCCCTTTACTTCCCAAGAAACAGACCTTCCCCATTTCTTGGATGTTCCACTGCTCAGACTAAAACACGTTAGTCTTTGCCCCAAGCAGTCTGCCTCAAATGTTTCTTACATTGCTTTCACTGTCTCAAGCTGCTTTTGACTTAAGGTCAAATTCAGGGAGGGGGGCATTCTGGAGAGTAGTTTCCCAAATTAGTCTTTCCCAGGCAGAACAAGGCCAGGAACCCTCAAAGGGGTGCTGACTGGTTTCAAACTACCCTGGGGAGGGAACAAGAGAGAGGCCAAGGGTTCCAGGAGCTTTTCTCTCAGCATCCCAAATCGGCTTTCTTGATTTAGCCCCTGCACAGTAAATGCAGCCCTTCAACTGTCCTCCACAGCTCTGAGGGTGCTTTTGATCTTTAAGTCTCCTTAGCTGTCTTTGTCTGGGGTGGGCTGGAACAATGGTTGCCCTCAGAGCTGGCCCCCAGAAAAAAAAACTAGCTAATCAATAGCAGTGATTAGTGATTGGCCCACAGATCTTCAATCTTGAACAAGGGGATTTTTATTTCCTTCTCAGGCATGAGCAAGTTATGCCAGGAGCCAGACCCCAACTACTGCCTGGCATGAGAGTGGGACATAGATTACATTAACCACCCATGTGGAGAAAGTAATTTACTGGTATTTACCTTAATTTACCAGCTGGTTCCTCCCTCTTTTCTCTAGATTCTGTACAGTGTTCTTAATGGACTCTACAGTTCCAAAATAGTTGATTCAGACAGTTCCTGCCTGTTTAATAGTTGTTCTGGTGGAGGGACTGATTTCTAGAGCTTCCTACTCTGCCATCTTCTCACAATTCCCTCAATATCTTTTTTTCCTTTTTTCAATATCTTTTTTTAACATATATTTGTTAAGTATCTACACTCCATCAGGAATTGTAGTAGGCACTAGAAAGCTTTTGCCTCTTTCCATCCAATCCACAAACTTCTTCCCCATGATAGTTTACACAGAACATGGACATAGATGTGTTATTTACTGCTTACCACTGCACTATAAGCTCCAGTGGTTCATTTACATACACAAAATGTTACTTGGGAGAATCATAACCATATAATATATTAAGTGAACCCATGGCACTATATTTCATTTTGAGGCATCAGATATTTTATTGTTTTATTGTTGTTGCTCAGTTTAAAACAGTGCCTAAATAAAGTGTAAAAGCAAATTATGAGCTTACATTCCCAGCCTTCAATAGAGGTTCTTTGGAGAGAACCTAAGATGGTGGCTAGGTGAGACAGAGGAAAAAAAAAAAAACACCTCCTTGAAAAATACTAGATAAAAGCCAGAAAGTGACCCAGAACACCAATTCCAGTGAAGTACCAGCTGGACAAGGTCTGCTAAATCCACAGGGACCATGCACATGGTGAAACTGGGAGACTGCATTCTGAAACAAGTGACTGAGCCAGCTGAAAGTCCAGTGGCCATGCTGTGGTGTGGGGAAACCACGAGTTGACATTTGGAGGTGGACTAGTTCTTTCTTTTTTAAAAAAAAAACCAGGAGTGGCTGTAGATATGGTGGCGAGAACTGTGCAGTGAAGCATGGTAGGAGTGGGCCTTGGGAATGCCTCAATATCTGGCATGGAAGATAGCCCTTTCTGCACCTGCTGCTAATTGCTCAGAGCCAGGAGGGCAGAGGGGAGCCAAAAGTAGAAAGAAACATGCCCTTGCAGCCCATCTTCGCAGTGGGCTGGGGATGCTCCTGCCCTGGGCCAGAGCCACAGCCCAGAGCCATGCCAAGGGTCCCAGTGTGACAGGGAGTGTTCCTGGCAACACACACACACATCACAATATCGGCCACAGAGAGTGGACTTTAGTGCACCCACAGCTAATTGTCTCAGAGCTGGGAAGGCAGAGCTGTGCAAAAAGGGGGAAATTAACATGCCCCATTCAGCCATATTTACAGCAGGCTTGGAATGCCCCTGCATGGCCCAGTGGCCCAGAGCTTCTTTGGAGGGCCAGCACACACTTGTGATGTGGCACAGCCTTCGCTCAGCAGAGGTCCTGGAAGAGCATGGCTGGGAAGGGGGACCCACTTGGAAATCCCAGGGACCCTATGCCAATACCAAGGACTTGTGGGTCAGTGGCAGAGACAATCTGTGACAAGACTGAAATGAAGGTTTAGACTCTTACAGCAGCCTTAAATCTCTCGGAACTCCTGGGAGGTTTGATTATTGAAGCTGCCCTGCCTCCCTAACCACTCAGAAACATACCCCACTTTCAGGGTGGACAGAATCAACAACACACTCAAACTTGGTGCACCAATTGAACCCCACAAGAATCAGACCACCACACAACACAAAGAGAAAGTTGGGGAGAACTGACTTGAGGGGAATAGGTGACTCACGGATGCCATCTGCTGGTTAGTTAGAGAAAGTGTATGCCACCAAGCTGTAGATCTGACAAATCAGAGATTGGTGTTTTTCATATCCTGAAAGAATCCTCTCAAGTAAAGCAAATGCCAGGAGGCCAAAAACAACAGAAAATTTTAAAGCATATGATAAAACCAGATGACATGGAGAACCCAAACCCAAAAACCCAAATCAAAAGATCAGAGGAGACACAGTACTTGGAGCAATTAATCAAAGAACTAAAGAAAAACAATGAGAGCATAGCACAGGATATAAAGGACATGAAAGAAGAGCAGGGCAAGGGATATAAAGGACATGAAGAAGACCCTAGAAGAACATAAAGAAGAACTTGCAAGATTAAATAAAAAAATAGAAGATCTTATGGAAATAAAAGAAACTGTTGATCAAATTAAAAAGATTCTGGATACTCATGGTACAAGACTAGAGGAAGTTGAACAATGATTCGGCATCCTCGAGGACCACAGAACAGAAAATGAAAGAACAAAAGAAAGAACAGGGAAAAAATAAAAAAAAAATTTAAATTGATCTCAGGGATATGATAGATAAAATAAAAGTCCAAATTTAAGACTCATTGGTGTTCCAGAAGGGGAAGAGAATGGTAAAGGTCTATAAAAAGTATTCAAAGAAATTGTTGGGGAAAACTTCCCAAACCTTCTACACAATATAAATACACAAAGCATAAACACCCAGTGAACTCCAAATAGAATAAATCCAAATAAACCCACTCAAAGACATATTCTGATCAGACTCTCAAACACTGAATAGAAGGAGCAAGTTCTGAAAGCAGCAAGAGAAAAGCAATTCGCCATATACAAAGGAAACAACATAAGACTAAGTAGTGACAACTCAGCAGCCACCATGGAGGTGAGAAGGCAGTGGCATGATTTTTAAAATTCTGAGAGAGAAAAATTTCCAACCAAGAATACTTTATCCAGCAAAATGCTCCTTCAAATTTGAGGGAGAGCTTATATTTTTCACAGACAAACAAATGCTGAGAGGTTTTGCTAATAAAAGACCTCCCCTACTTCAGATACTAAAGGGAGCCCTACCAACAAAGAAAGAAAGAAAAGAGAGAGAGATATAGAAAAATTTAACAGACATATATGGAACATTACATCCAAAATCACCAGGACACGCATTCTTCTCTAGTGATCATGGATCTTTCTCCAGAATGGACCGTATGCTGGGACATAAAAAACAAGCCTTAATTAAAAAAAAAAGAATTTGTTCAAAGCACATTCTCTGACCACAGTGGAATACAAATAGAAGTCAATAACCATCAGAGACTTAGAAAATTCACAAACACCTGGAGATTTAAAATGAGGGGGAGATGAAAACATTCCCAGATCATCAAAAGCTGAGGGACTTCATCACCAGTAGATCAGACCTATAAGAAATGATTAAGGGAATTGAGCAGGCTGAAAGAAAGGGACACTAAACAATTGACTAAAACCACATGAATAAATAAAGAATTCCAGTAAAGATCACATGGTAAATAAAATACCAATATTACTGTATTTTTGACTTGTAACACCACTATTTACTTCCTACAGGATCTGAAATACATAAACTGTAGTGATAAATCAGTGGTTTTGGACTCAATGTAAAATATGTAATTTTTGGCAAGAACTATATAAAGGTGGGGGAATGGAGGAGTATAGGAACATAGTTTTTGTGTCCTATTGAAGTTAACTTGGTATCAAAGAAAAACAAGATCACTATAGATTTAAGATGTTAAATTTAAGCCCCATGGTAAACACAAAGAAAGTATCAGAGAATATGACCATAGAGATGAAAAGTAGAGTATGGGTTATGAGACGTTGGGGAAGGGGCAATGGGGAGTTAAGAAATGAGTGTAGGAGTCTGTTTGGGGTGAAGGGAAATTTCTAGTAATGGGTGGTGGGAAGGTGATGGCATTGCAACATTCTGAATGTGATTAATCCCACTAATGGAATGCTTGGGAGGGGTTGGAATGGGAAGATTTAGGCTGTATATGTGTTTACGCAATTGGAAAAAAAACTAAATAGGTAATGACAAATGCCAAGGATGATCTGGGATGGGATCTGAGGATGGAGGAGAGGAGGCTCAAAGGGACACAGTTGGGACATAAGAAAAAAAAAGGAAATAGAGAATGTAAGCTTTGTATCAATGTTGAATTTCTTGAACTTCTTAGCTGCACTTAATGTGATTGCATAAAGGAATGTTTTTTTCCATGGGAAATGTATATGTGAATTACATTGTTCAAGGATGTGTGCAGCTTCAGAAGACAGAGTAATAGATGATGCATGATAGGGAGGGAAAGAAAGAAACGGTGTGACAGGATGTTAAAGTTGGTGGATTGGGGTATTGGGGGAGGGGGGTCAGGGTATGCTGGAGTTCTGTGTATGGGGTTTGTATTGTTTTTGCAACTGTTCCTATAAGTTTGAATTTATTTCAAAATAAAATTTAAAAAAATAAAGGTTCTTTGAATCAGACAAGATTTGTATTTGTTCTATCTTCACTTCCTCATTACCCATGATGCTGATTTTCTACTTGGTTGAAGAAATCTCTTGAAATTATTTCTTACCTCGGTGCCTCAAGCAACTCCTCTATTTTATCCCCAAAGGGTGTCCTGGTTATTCTATTAATTTTGGGTTAAGTAACAGATATTAGGCTGGGTTCAGAAACAAATTAATGAAAATCCAGGGTTACCCAGAGGATGTAAACAGGAAGTAATATCAGGACCTAGAAAAAGTCAGAGTCAAGTTCCTCAGCTGTGGTGGCTTAAAGCTGTATGCATCACAGAGAGACATGTTATTAAATTTAATCCATTCCTGTGGATGTGGACCCATTGTAAGGAGGGTCTTTTGGTGATGCTACTTCAGATAAGGTGTGGCCCACCTCACTCAAGATGGGTCTTAATCCTATTACTGGAATCCCTTATAAACAGAATGAATTCAGATAGAGAAGTAGGGAGAGGGAGAGAGAGAGAGGGAGAGAGAGAGAGAGGTATGAAAGCAAGAAGCTGAAAACATGAAATCAATGAAACATGGAAGGGAAAGGAGATACCAGCAGATCTGCCATGTGCCTTGCTATATGGCAGAGAAGCCAAGGATTGCTGGCAGCTGTATTCCAGAATAAGTAATCAACTTGATAATGCCTTTATTTGAACATTCTCTCTTCCTCAAACTGCAAGCTAATAAATACCCATTGTTTAAAGCAAACCCATTTCATGGTATCTGCTTTGAGTAGCCTAGGAAACTAAAACATTAACCATGGTTGGGTGCTCTGGAAATCAGAATCAAAGCATCACTTCCACCTTTGGGTTATAACAAATAGTGTTGTCATGAACATTATCATATATGTCTTTTGTTTAACATATGTTATCATTCCTGTCATCAAATTCACAGTGGAATTTTTGCATCATAAGATTTGTGTATGTTCAGATTTAGTAAATACTTTGCAAAGTTGTTGAATCAATATACACTCCTACAGCAATGTACGAAATTTCAGGTTGCTCCAAGTCCTTGGCAACAGTTGGTCTTCTCTTTTTTCATTTTAGCCATTCTGATAGATGTATAGTGGTATCACATTGTGATTTCCTTTACATTTCTCTGATGGACTAATGAAATTGCACAAGTTTTATTACATTTTTTCCATTTGGATATCTCCTTTGTGAAGTATCTATTCAAGTATTTTTCTCATTTTTCTTTTTAGATTGCTTGATTTTTCTTTATAAATTTTTAGGAATTATTTATATATTCTAAATGTGTGGTTTTATTATATATTACTGCAAATATGTTTTCCCACTTTCTGGCTTGCATTTTCACTTGGATAATCAGAATTTCTTAAGTTTAATGCAATCTGGTTCATCATTTTTTCCTTTATAATTGGTGCTTTGTATGTACAATTTCACAAATCCTTGCTTACTCCAAGTCATGAAAAATTTCTCCCATGTTTCCTTCTAAAAGCTTTGACTGCTGTAAGAGCTTACAATCTAGGAACCTTTACCATAAACCTTCCCCTGATAACCTATGCTCTCAGAGTTTGCACATCATAATTAGTTCATATTAGCAAGGCTTTATAATGTTTGCCTTTTCTGTTTTGGCTTATTTCACTCAACAAATGGTCCTCAAGGTCCATTCATCTAGCTGCATACCACACAAATTCATTTCTTCTTGCCACCAATCAATATGCCATTAAATATATTTACCACAGTTCACCATTCCATTTATTGGTCAAAGTACCCTTAGGTCACCTCCATCTCTTTTGAGTTGTGAATACTGCCACTATAAACACCAGTGTGCAATGTCCATTCATGTGTCTGCTGTCAGTTCTTCTAAGGATATACCCAATAATGGGGTTGTGGGACCATATGGCAGCCCCATAGTTTCCTGTGGAACCACCACACTGCCTCCAGATGGGCTGCTCCATTCCACTTCCCTACCAACAATGAATAGGTACATCCCTCTCTCCACATATTCTCCAGCACTTGTATCCCTCTGTTTATTTTTAAACAGTTTTATTCACACACCATATAATTCATTCTAAGGAAACAATCAATGATTCCCAGTAGAATCACATAATTATCCATTCACCACAACAATCTATATGAGGACATTTCCATTTTTTTCCACAAAGAAAGAGGAAAAGGAGAGTAAAATCAAGAATAAAAATGTAAAAGATAGAAGAAAAATAAAAATGAAATAAAATTCAATGGAAAGGTCAAACAACAACAACAGACCAGGAATGCCATATCACTCCCTTATATCTCCGTTTTCTAGACATGTAGCTTTGGTATATTGCCTTTGTTACAATTAATGGAAGCATCTTACAGTGTTGCCATTAACTATAGTCTCTGATTTGCATTGATTATATTTTCCCCTATACCATCCAATTTGCAACACCTTGCAATGTTGACATTCATTTGTTCTCCCTCTTTTAAAAACATTCTTATATTTCTGCATTTAATCACCATCATTGACCACTCTATGTTTTGCTAAGTTATACAATCCTAGTTTACCTTATATCTTTCATTCTGGTGTCATACATGCCCCTAGCCTTCCACTTTCAACCATACCCACACTCATCTTTGTTCAGAGTACTTACAGTATTGTGCTACCATCACACAGTGTTATGCTATGCATTTCTGGATCTTTACAATCATTCCTATTGAGCCTTATGTACTCCTTCAACATTAAAACCATTCTCTAACCTCTTGCTATCTCCTGACAACCTGTGGTCTCAAATTTAATTCTCAAATTTCACTCATCAATGTTAGTTTATATTAGTGAGTCCAAAAAGTATTTGTCCTTTTGTTTCTAATTTCACTCAATGTAATGTCTACTGTCTACCACTTTGTCTTTTGGATTTATATGTCATATCTTAATTTTTTTTCTGTCTCTCATTTTACTCTTACCAATAGTCTTCATTTCTACTCTCTTCTGCAAACCTTTCTCTACTGTCTTTTCCTATCTGCCTCTAGTGCTTCCTTTAGTATTTTCTTGGAGAGCAGGTCACTTTTTCACAAACTCTCTCTGTGACTGTTTGTCTGAAAATATTTTAAACTCTCCCTCATTTTGAAGGACAGTTTTGCTGGATATACAATCCTTCACTAGAAGTTGTTCTCTTTTAGTATCTTAAATGTATCATGCCACTGCCTACTTGCATCCATGGTTTCTACTGAGAAATCTACAGTGTCTTGTCAAGCTTCCTTTGCATGTGATGGATTGTTCTTCTCTTGCTGCTTTCAGAATTCTCTCTTTGTCTTGACATTTGACAATCATATTAGTAAGTGTCTTGGAGTAGGTCTATTTTGATCTATTCTGCTTGGGGTACACTGCACTTCTTGGATCTGAAATTTTATGTCTTTCATAAAAGATGGGAAATTTTCAGTGATTATTTCCTCCATTTTTCTTTCTGCCACTTTTCCCTTCTCTTCTCCTTCTGGGACACCCATGACATGTACATTCATGTGCTTCATGTTGTCATTCAGTTTCCTGAGATCCTGCTCATATTTTTCCATTCTTTTTCCTATCTGCTCTTTTTTGCATAAAATTTCAGAAGATGTGTCTTCTACTTACTGTATCTTTTCTTCTGCCTCTTCAAATCTGCTTTTGTATGTCTCCATTGTGTTTTACATCTCTTCTCTTGCGCCTTTCATTACCTTAGGTTCTGCAAATTGTTTTTTCAAACTTTCAAGTTCTTCCTTATATTTGCCCAATGTCTTCTTTATATACTTCATCTCTTTTGCCATATCTTTCCTCAACTCACTGATTTGATTTTTGAATTGATTTAGTATATTTGTTTGGAGATCTTTAGTTGGTTGTTTCAACTCCTGTTTCTCATTTGAAGTATAAGTTTATTCCTTTTACTGGGCCATATCTTCATTTTTTTCTAGTGTGATTCATAATTTTTTTGTTGTCTAGGCATCTGGTTTCCTTTATTACCCCAATCAGATTTTCCAAGTAGAGACAGGCTCAGGTCTCAGGAAGAGGGTGGAATCAGTATCATGTTTCCAGTTCTTATGATGCATTCCCTGCCATTCCATCCATTCCAAACTGGTATACAATGTTTTTCTTGTCACAGATGTCCCCCAGCAGTTGTTCCAGACTATTTACTACTTGCTCCTGGCTACATGCGAGTTGTTCCAGAGGACTAACTAAATTGCACACCTCCCTATGCTGCCATCTTGCCACACCTTCCTCTTTTTACATAGTTTTGAATCTGTGTTATTTAATGTATGCAGATTTAAAATTGTTTTCCTTCTTGGTGGACTGTTTTAGTCTGCTAGTACTGTGAAAATGCAGATATTATAAAATGGATTGGCTTAAAATAGGGATTTATTAACTTACAAGGTTACAGTTCTGAGGCCATGAAATTTTCCAAATCAAGACATCAACAGACAATGCTTTCTCCCTGAAGACTGCTGCTGTTTGTCTTGGGCTTCCATCAGATGGCAAGGCACATGGTGATGTCTTCTATTCTCTCCCTTCTCTTCTGGGCTTCATTGCTTTCAGCTTCTTGCTTCAGTCACTTCCTTTCTCTTTCTGTTGTTTTCTTTCTCAGCTTCTGTGTCCTTCCCTCTAAGCTTCTGCAGCTTTTTTCTGTGCTTCTTTCTCTGAATTTCATCCTCTTATACAGAACTCCAGTAAGAAGATTAAGACCCACCCAGGTCATGCCTCATATGAAATAACTTGATCAAAACATCCCATCCACAACAAGTTTACAGCCACAAGAATGGATTAGCTTTAAAAACATGATCTTCTGGGGTGCATATGTTACTGTTAGAAAACCTGGTTTTAAATGGTCGGGCCTGCCTGATCCCACATCAAACAGAGAGACAAGTCTCTGTTTTGGTGAGAAGGTGAGTTTATTGAATATGCATCAACAAGGAACTGGAGAGACAAAAAGAAAAAGAACTTTCCAAGATCAGTTTAGAGTGAGAAGAGTTGTTTGGGCTTTTATAACCCAAAACAGACAGTGAGATGGCCAGAATTCAGAAGAAAGAAGAAGGAAAGAAATTAAAGGAGAAAAAAAAAAGGAGAGAGAAAGCTGTTTGGCCAGAATCACCTGTTATCTTGAAGTTCTTCCCTCATTCAGGCTTGTTTTTCAAGAAAAAGTCAGTGGTCATCAGACTATCTGGTGATATCCCTTGTGTTTTCCTGCAGGCAATGCTGGGAAAGTTCCTGGGAACAAAGAGTAAGTTTTTTGTTCTTGAGATTAGACCAACAGTAAGTTATTTTAACAATGGCTTTTTATGCTTAGAATAACTCAAGGCTGCTTGAGTGAAGTGATCTCAATGAACAGTTTTCTTTTCCTCTATGGGCTAATGAAGACCATACTAAACATTTTCCAGCTAAAGAATTATATTAAGTATTTTCTACTTATCCAGCTATCACATATAGCTTCAAACCATTACATTGGACCTACTTGAATCTTTTTATTTTAGGATAATTTTAGATATACATAAAATTAAGAAGATGATACAGAGTTTCCAAATACTCCACTATGAGTTTACCCTATTTCAGCATCTTATATTAGTATGGCACATTTGTTACAATTAATGAACTAATATTAGTAAATTGTGATTAAATAATGAATTCAACTAAATAATAAATTAGTTTCAACTAAATCCTTACTTTATTCAGATATTCTTAGTTTTATCCTAATACCCGTTTTTCTGTTGCTCGATCCCAACCAGGATAGCACGTTACACTTAGTTGTCATGTCTCCTTAGGTTCCTTTTGGTTGTGACAGTTACTCCGACTCCTCTTGTTTTTGATGACTATCACAATTTTGAGGAGTAGTGGTCATGTACTTTGCAGAATGCCCCTCAAGTGAGGTTTTGGACTGACAGTTTTATTATTAAATGTCTCTATTTTTCTAGTAATTTTTCTTGGCTTAAAGTCTTCCTTGATTCATATTATTATAGACATACCAGTTTTCTTTTGACTGGTGCTTACATGTTATGTCTTTTTCCATGTTTTTATTTTCAACCATTCTGGTCCTTGTATTTAATACAGATTTCCCTTGCAAAGAATATAGGCTTTTTGTAAATCCAGTCTGACAATATTAGTCTTTTAATTGGATTATTGGATTATTATTTGCATTTAAAGTAATTACTTATATATTTGTCTTCTATCTACTATGTTAATATTAGTTTCATAATTAACCAACTGTTTCATTTTCCTTTGTTGTCTTCTTCCATATTAATGAAATATATTCTATTACTCTTTTTTCAAAAAATATGAATTATTTCATGAATTTTCATGTTATTCTTGAGTACAGTTCCTGCCAAAATTCTCTGTATTATTCTACTCTTATTAGTTGTACTGCTGAAGTGAAAATGGAATTCTCTTAAGCAAGAAGTTTTGTTTTTGTGTAACCTTGTGGATTTTTTTTTAAAAGCACATTATTTTTGGACAGTAATCTGCATACAGAAATATTTAGAGCAGTTCATTTCTGTGTAACATATTTGTTCCCTAATGGAGCCAAGTCATGATAACAGATTTATAGCATAGGTACTCAAAGAGAAGCAATGATGTTTTTGCATTCACCATATTGAGAAACACCATTGTGCATGCCTATATGATTTAAATAATGCATGTACAAAGATTTAAATGATGCAAATTTTTTAAAAAACAAAATATGAAGTACTATTAAGGTTCTGGATTTACTGTGCTTTCAAGATAACAAATTAGCCTGCTGCATTTCATAGATACTGGCAGAAGACAAAAGGCTACTGTGTCAGAGACAAAAGGGCCTTTTTACTCACAGAATAGCAGGCAGCATGATTTTATGTTCATATCAGTTCCCTTTGCTCTCAAGTCACATGGGGGTGACATGAATTGGGCTTTGGTGGATTCTGCTCATGCAGCAGGTTTGTGTCACAGCTAAAGAATTCTGAGATCAGGGAACCGGAATCTTTTAAGATTCCGGTTGTCTTCCATGTCTTCCATGTAGGAAAATAAAAACATTGTTGTAAGCAAGCCTGCCTGGATTTTGCCCTTTTGGGAGACATAATTTTTACTATACTGGACAGTAAACAAACCTGCTCTTTGCTTTGGAGTGACAGTATCTTTGTCTACCAAAGCTATTTTCCATATAAACATATTTGAAGAGATGATCTAGAACAAAAGCTGATAGTGATTCTGCTCGTAAGACTTTCAGAAACCCTCTGAGAATGTTCTCCCAATATAAATGAACGCAGAAAAAGATTAATCTAAAAATAAAATCTTAAAACCCTTTATTAAAAAATAACTAACTTTCTTATTCCATTCAATTCTATTGTTTCATAGTGTTAATCCTAAATCAGAGATAACATAAAAAAGGGGGAAGGACAGATTATTTAAATGTAAATCATGGTTTTATTGTAATGGTTAGTGGATACTAAGGGATTGTCAATTATAGTTTTAAATTAAACCACTCAGGAGAGTTGATAATATGTTTCTATTCTAGGAAGCTATCTGGAGGATTTCTGAGCTACCCTTGGTAGCCTATGGTAGAATGTTTGCAAAAAGAGCTGCAATCACTCCACTCCCTATATCCATGCCTTTTTGCAATGGGATTTTGAAGCTTCTTCTCTCAAGAGGAATCTATTTCCCCACCCCTTGAATCTGGGCTATTCTAGGACTTTTTTTTTTGATCAATAGAATGTGGCTGAAATGATGTTATGCCAGTTCCCAGCATAGGCCTCAAGAAGCCTTGAACACGTCTTCATAAATTAGATACTAACTTGAGTGTTATTCAATACATGGAACGATTTAAAGGCATGAGTTAATTAGAGAGAAGAAGAGAAACAAGCACTGAGCCCTTGGGCACTTCTTCCAAGATGTTGTAAGATCTCAGAGATGAGGAAGCAAGCATAGACAGAGGAGACTGAAAGTAATGGTTTTTGCAGTAAGAAGAAATGCAAAACTTTATGGCATTCTGAAAACCAAATTAGAAAAAAAGTATTTAGAAGATCATGGATAGCAATTGTGTTGAATGCTGCTGAAAGGTTAAATAAGATGAGGACTGAGTATTGGTCACTGAATTTAGCAATACGGAGTTCATCAACGACCTTGGCAAAGCCCAGGTAATGAATAGGTAGAGGCAAAAGCCCACCTTAAGTGAGTTCAGGAGAAAATAAAAAGAAAGTAGATGGCCGGTATAGACAAAAAATTTGAGGAGTTTTCCTGTAAAGTGAAAGAGAAAAATTAGGTGTAGTTGGAATAGGAAGTGAGATCAAAAATGATTTTTTTTGATGAGAAGAAAAACTGTTTTGAAATATAGGTAGGGAAGGTACAGTAAAGACAGAAATTAACAATGAAGGAAATGTGTAAAAAGATTGCAAAAGGACCCTTCAATATTCCATTAAATACTTTCTTTCCTTCATTCAGGGCTGAACAAAGGCATGGAATGAAAATCAACTGAATATTGCAGCATACTCTCCATTTTCCTTGCCCCTCACATGCTTGCTTTTCATGCTATGTGGGTGACAGATGCAGCACATGTGCTCCAGCTATGTCCTGCATTCAGAACCTCTGTGCTCAAAGGGGCTATAATTACCTGGCAAATTATTATACAAATATGCCTCTGCATTACTTCATTTTCACATTTACTTTGTCCAGTTTTCAAGATTGTTAGTATGTAATTATAGTCATTTTGAAGCAGAAAGGGCCCACCAGAGCTGCCATATTGCAGAAAAATATCTCATTTTCCAAGCTGCCCTAGCAGCTTTTTTGTCACTTTCTTCTTTTATTAGGGAGCAGATAGAGGGTACACCTCAGGGTAAAGGAAACAGCATAATGCCTCCTGGCCAGATCCAGGGCAATAGCAACCAGGTTCAGGGCTACCAGCATGGCTAGGCTTAAACCCAAGGCAACACAAATGTGAACAGAAGAGGTCCACCCCCATGTGCCATGGTTGGCAGCCTTGCCCAGAAAGACCACTGGCACCACAGTGATATCTATTTCTGTCCCATGCCTGAGGTTGCTAATTATGAAACCAAGACTTTGCTTCTGACTCAGCTGCAGACTTACTCTGCCTTCAGCAAGTTATTTTCTCTCCTTTGGTATCGTTATTCCAAAGGAGATAATGATTCCTCTTTCCCTGTATATATTGACAATTATACACATTCAACAGCTCTAAAAAGATGGGAGGAAAAAGTCTTAAAATTCAAGATCTAAAGAAGGCTGTATTTCTCTTGAAATAATAGCAGTTCATTTTCATTTGTGCAGAACAAAAGTGAATTAAATCTTTTTTTTTTCTCAAATGGCATCAAACTGTCAAAACATAAAACTCCCAAATGCTAACTTCAACACTTTCCTTTTCTGAAGGGGAGGGTATTGAGGTATGATGGGGGAGACTTTGGCTTAAAATGCTTTCCCCTCTTCTGGTTCTGTCAAAGAGATGTCTGCTAACTAGATGGAATTTTATTCATAACACAGGAAAGAACTTTGAGGTATCATGTTTTTGATGAAAAAGAGTTAATAGTTGATCAGCTCTACATACCATTACAACCATAAACTTTTCTTTTACATGAAGGAAGCAATTATTTATTGATTGCTGATTTTTTTATTTTTATTTTGAAATAATTTCAAACATATAGGACAGCTGCAAATACAATACAAACCCCATAAAGAGAACTCCAACACCCCCCAACCCCAGATATCTGTATCTACCAATTTTACATTTTGCTACCTTTGCAATACCTTTCTTTCTCCTTCCCTCCTTCTTTCCTTCCTTCCTTCCTTCTTTCCTTCCTTCCTCTCTCCCTCACTCCCTCCCTCCCCCTCTCTCTTTCTTTCAACTATGTCTATTATCTTTCTATCAATTATCTATCTACCCATTTATAATCTTCTGAACATTTGAGAGCAGGTTGCCTATATCATACTCCTTGAACTCATAACACTTCCATGTACATTTCCTGCGAACAAGCATATTCACTTATGTCATTAACTTAACTGCAGTTAACTCAAGAAAATTAATATGAATATAAAGCTTAAATTCTATATTCCAATTTTTCTTTATGCCCCCTCTGAGCTTTTCTCCTCCATTCCTAGACCCACTCCAGTATCATATATTGCATTGATTCTCATTAACTCTTAATTAACTCCTTTTTTTTTTAAATTAACTATATCCAAAAAAAATTTTTTAAGATATACAATAAAAAACAATTCAAACAAACCATAACAAGGGATTAAGAAAGACAACTAACCTAAAATAACTACTTTACATCCAACATGTTCTACTCTATCCCAAGAAAGTAACCTAATATAGCAACATTTCTGTGAACTTGTTCCTACCATACCCATCAGAAATTAACAAACCATAGTCATTCCTGGGCATTCCCAGAATGTTAAATTTACCCGTGATAGCTTATCTGTTCTTATTGGGTTATCATTCCGCCTTCATTAATTGCTCTCTATCACTATTTCCCCTACATTCTACATTATAAACCATTTATTTTCAGAGTGTGTTGTTTAACCTCCAGGTGTTTGTGAATTTTCAAAGTCCCTGATGGTTATTGACTTCTAATCGTATTCCACTGTGGTCAGAGAATCTGTTTTGAAAAATTTCATTTTTTTTTAATTTATTGAGGCTTGTTTTATGTCCCAGCATATGGTTTATTCTGGAGAAAGTTCCGTGATCACCAGAGAAGAATGTGCATCCTGGTGATTTGGGATGTGATGTTCTATATATGTCAGCGAAATAAAATTCATTTATCAGATTGTTTAGGTTTTCAATTTCCTTATTAGTCTTCTGTCTGCTTCATCTACCTATAGGAGAGAGTGATGTGTTGAAGTCTCCCACAATTATTGTGGAGACATCCATTGCATCCTTTAGTTTTGCCGATGTGTGTCTCATTTATTTTGTGGCACCATGATTGGGTGCATAAACATTTATGATTGTTATTTCTTCTTGTTGAATTGCCCCTTTTATTAGGATGTATTGGCCTTCTTTGTCTCTCATAACATACTTGCATTTAAAGTCTATTTTACCTGAGATTAATATTGCTACTCCTGCTCTCTTTTCACTGTAGCTTGCATGAAATATTTTTCCATTTTTTCGCTTTCAATTTCTTTGTGTCCCTGTGTCTAAGATGAGTCTCTTGTATGCAACATATTGATGGTTCATTTTTTTTGATCCATTCTGCCAATCTATATCTTTTAATTTGGGAGTTTAATCCATTTACATTCAATGTTATTACTGTGAAGGCATTTCTTGAATCAGCCCTACTATCCTTTGGTTTATGTTTGTCAGATATATTTTTTCACTCTCTCTCTTAATGTCCTTAAATTAATCAATATTGAATCCCTTTTGTACTGAACCTTTCTCCATATCCCTCTCTCCTTTCTTTGTTGCTCTGTTGGTAGGGCTCCCTTTAGTATCTGAAGTAGGGCAGGACATTTATTAGCAAAATCTTTCAGCATTTGTCTGTGAAAAATTTAAGCTCTACCTCAAATTTGAAGGAGAGCTTTGCTGGATAAAGTATTCTTGGTTGGAAATTTTTCTCTCTCAGAATTTTAAATATGTCATGCCACTGCCTTCTTGCCTCCATGGTGGCTGCTGAGTTGTCACTACTTAGTCTTATGTTGTTTCCTTTGTATATGTTGAATTGCTTTTCTCTTGCTGCTTTCAGAACTTGCTCCTCCTCTTCAGTATTTGGCAGTCTGATCAGAATATGTATTGGAGTGGGTTTATTCGGATTCATTCTATTTGGAGTTTGCTGGGCATTTATGCTTTGTGTATTTATATTGTGTAGAAGGTTTGGGAATTTTTCCCTAACAATTTCTTTGAATACACTTTCTAGACCTTTACCCTTCTCTTCCCCTTCTGGGACACCAATGAGTCTTATATTTGGATGTTTTATCTATCATATCCCGGGGTTCCATTTCATTTTTTTCAATTTTTTCCCCATTCTTCCTTTTGTTCTTTCATTTTCCATTCTGTGGTCCTCAAGGTTGCTGATTCATTGTTCAGCTTCCACTAGTCTTGTACTATGAGTATTCAGAATCTTTTTAATTTGGTCAACAGTTTCTTTTATTTCCATAAGATCACCTATTCTTTTTATTTACTCTTGCAATTTCTTCTTTATGCTCTTTTAGGGTCTTCTTCTTCATAACCTTTATATCCTGTGCCATGATATTCTTCATGTCCTTTATATCCTGTGCCATGCTCTCATTGTTTGTCTTTAGTTCTTTGATTAACTGCTCCAAGTACTACATCTCCTCTGATCTTTTAATTTGGATGTTTGGGTTTGGTTCTCCATATCATTTAGTTTTATCATATGCTTTAAAATTTTCTGTTGTTTTTGGCCTCTTGGCATTTGCTTTACTTGATAGGGTTCTTTTAGGATATGTAGGATTATTCAAAGCCTAATCTCTAATTTGTCAGATCTACAGATTAGTAGCATACACTTTCTCTAACACCACATGGTGTCCGCGAGTCACCTATTCCCCTCAAGTCAGTTCTCCCCAACTTTCCCTTTGTGGTGTGTGGGGGTCTGATTCTTGTGGGGTCCAATTGGTGAACCAAGTTTGGGTGTGTTGTTGGTGCTGTCCACCCTGAATGTGGGGCATGTGTCTGAACGGTTAAGGAAGGAGGGCAACTTCAACAATCAAACCTCCCAGGTGATCCTGGAGATTTAAGGCTGTTTCAAGATTCTGAACCTTCATTTCAGTCTCACCACAGATTGTCTCTGCTGCTGACCCACAAGTCTTTGGTATTGGTGTATGGTCCCTGGGATTTCCAAGTGGGTCCCTCTTCCAAGCCATGCCCTTCTAGGGCCTCTGCTGCAGGAAGGTTGTGCTACATCACAAGTGCATGCCATCCCTCTAGGTGCATTCCCAGCCTGTTGTAAGGATGGCTATATGGGGCATGCCAATTTCCCCCTTTTTGCACAGCTCTGCCTTCCCAGCTCTGGGACAATTAGCTGTGGGTGTGTGAAAGGCTATTGTCCATTCCCGACACTGTGGCATGTGAGCATGCCACTGGAAACACCCCCAATCACACTGGGTTTCTTGGTGTGGCTCTGGGCTGTGGCCCCAGTGCCCGGGCAGGAGCATTCCCAGCCTGCCAGGAAGATGGCTACAGAGGGTGTGGGTTTTTTCCCCTTTTGGCTAACCTCTGCCTGCCTTGCTCTGAGACAATTAACAGTGGGTGCATGAAAGGCTATCTTCCATGCCAGATATTGAGGTGGTCACACAGCCCATTCCTGCCATGCTTCACTGTGCAGTTCTCACTGCCATATCTGTAGCCACTTTGGGGTTTTTTAAAAAAGAACTAGTCCACCTCCAAACACCACCCACAGTTTCCCCATACTGCAGCATGGCTGCCAGATATTCAGCAGCTTACTCACTCATTTCAGAACACAGACTCCTGGTTTCACCAAGTGCTCCGTCCCTGTGGATTTAGCGGACATTGTCCAGCTGGTGCATCACTGGAACTGATGTTCTGGGTCACTTTCTGGCTTTTATCTAGTATTTTTCATGGAGGTGTTTTTTTTGCCCTGTCTCTCCTAGCTGACATCTTAAGTTCTCCCATAACCTTCATTTTAATCTAACTGATCTCTTCAAAGCTCTATAGAACATGGCCATTTCAGCTCAGAGAAAATCCAAATGCCTTCCAGGAGGCTCAAATCATTAAATCCACTTCTGAGATTTGCTTCAGCTTGATGGAGCCTTTAATCAATTTTAGAGTACTTCTACATCCTTGCAAAGAAAAAGGAGCTATGCTATTCATTCAGACAATTTCTACATATTCTTTCATTCATTTATTCAAAAATATTTATTAAGCACCTAATAAGTTTGAAACATGGTACAGAGAATAGAATAGACAGCAACACAGACAGTTCATTGTCCTTGTGGCGCTTACCATGACAGCAAAGAGAAATGTATTGAGTATATTTTGCATGTGGAAGAAAGGGAAATAAGCATTTCTAACTAGGAAAGCAGACGGTGGTAGTATTATTTTTCCTAATTATTTGCTGGCTCCTTCCTTGTAAGAAGAGTTTCTGTCCTTTCCAATTTCCATGTGATTTTCAGTATCTTTAATGGGACAAATATATTTCCCTGCTCTGTCAATATCAGATTGGGCCAAATGTTTTGCTTTCCCCAGTGAAATAAAAGCATAACTAACAGTGTGTCAGTTACAAGAAAACTCTCTAAGAACTATCATGTGGTTTCATCAGCTCTCTTGCTTTTCCACACTGCCATGAGAGTAGTAGGTCTCATTTGGGGGCTTGCTCCTCAGACTGGATCCAGGAATAAGAAGTCATGTGGAACAGTTGCATAGTTGCTGCCAACCAGCAGCCAGCATACAATACAAACAATGAATAAATCTTTGTCATTATAAACCACTGAGATTCTTGAGTCATTTCTTACCACAGCAAAGCTAACTAATATAAGGCTCTTCATTCTTGAAGTTGACCAGTTCTGAATGGTTAGGGCATTCAGACCTAAACAAATTCAGATACATGAGGACATTCTTATTATTATTTCTGTCACTAGTTTGATCAGACCTCTCACACTAACTAAAATGAGCAGTGTCTCAGCCCAACTCTGGTTTTTCCCACGCACCCATTATATAGGAGATTATCACCATGAGAAGACACAAGATATCACTCATTTGCTTTCTAATTCAAGGATTTGTACACTTTTAAAACCTTTATAAAGAAGAGGAAAGTATGTTGAATTTTAAGTTACAAAGTTTGATATGCATTACTTTATATGAAGCAAATAGTCATAAAACAAAATCCATGCCGGTTTGCAACCAATGAGCCATTTCAAGGGGTGCTGTAATCTGAGAAAAGGATGCAAATATTAAGGAAATAAAATTAAGAATAAACCTTATGAGAGTTATAATAAAATTTCCCTTTTCTTTTCAAAGTATTCCTTATTAGTTAAAATATATTTTAGGCCTAGAATTGAAAACTACTGTATTAATTACTTTTGTTCTGGTTTTGTCCTCACTATAGAATATTATAGAATTCATTATATTACAGAATATTATTTTATGTTAGAGCCAGAAGAAACTTTAGCGATTACTTATTTCAATCCTCTCATTTTATGATTAAAGAAACTGATGGAGACAGATTAAATTCCTTAACTTAAAGTCAGAAAAGTGATTTGTGGCAAAGCTGAGATTCTAGAAATGAGTCTGCTGACTCACAAGTCTACTTTTCTCCTCACTACACTGGGAACATATAAAAAATAAGAATACTATACGCCAGTAAGTATTGTACTAAACATTTCACATAGATTATCTCATTGAATCCTCAAAACAACCCTTTTTACCAATGAATGAACAGACTAATGAAATTAACTAACAAGTCCAAGAGTGAATAAATGCCTGAGTCAGGATTTGAACCTGGGGTATTTGATTCCAGAATCAATTTTCTAAACAACTGCACTCTGTTGCTTATATTACAGAGAAAAGTAAAAGTATAATATTGAAATGCTGGAAAGACCAGGTACAGAATTAGCAATCATAAAAAGTTATTACCATTATTTTTTAATCTGCACTTTTCCAAAAATATCTGTAGACTTACGATCACCTGCAAATTATCACACAGAAACTGAGTAAGCTATTTTGGGTCCCTAGGACCTGCTTTGAGAGGCTGTGGCGTAGTTTACTCCAACTGGGAATTTGGCAGGCAATGGCACATACCTGGAATTATCAAGTACAAATTCCCATAGAGCCCACCAGCTGCCTAAACCAGGAAGAGCTGCACTCTAAGCTTATTCTGAGTGCCATCCTCTCAGTGCTTTTACTAACCAAAGTAAAACATTTAGCAAACATTTGAAAGACAGCAGAATTACTAGGTCACAATAACTCTGTGGAAACTCTGTGGATTCTTTCAATATAATCTCTGCCCCTTAGTCTGCATTAGAAGTTAAAGCCCACCTGAAGGGGAGGTGATGAAGGCTTAGTCTAAATTCACTTTTTAACAAGTTTTCATTTCCCAGGGCTCTTTTGCCCAAAGGGCTCTCCTTAAATATTCCCACCATGGCTTGGCATGAAACTAATAGATACTTACTCATGAAATGACTGTAACTCAGGCAGTTGGAAATGTTTTATTTGATTGGCCTAAGTATCATTAAAACCATTGTGCAGAGGAAATGAAGAAGAAAATATAGGTTGATGGTAAAACCCCTCAAGTATGCCTTTCTCCCATTATCCACGAAAGGCTATAAGAGAAACTGTCAGCCTGAATGACACCACTTTGTCACCCATGTGCTTTTCCAACTTGCTTGCTATATTCTCTGGAGAGCCATATTCAAGTTCCATCACAACAGTTGATTGTGCTTTGTAAATACTCTTGTGCCTGAGCAATGTACAAGTGTGTTAGCATAGCCTGCACTAGACTATAAATGGAATGGTGTAGCTTAATGAGCTTTAGAGTCTGAAGGATCTGAGTCTAATTCCTTTGCCTGTCCCTTATTACATTTCTGATTCTGGGGCAAATCACTTAACCTTTCTGAGCCTTTGTTTTCTCTTATGCACAATGGAGTAAGAAATGTTATCTATATCCCAAGTAATTGTTCATTCATTCAACAAATATTTGTGTTTACTCAGTTACAGATGGATAGACAATAACCAAAAAAATAAATAAGGAAATTATATAGTGTTAAAAGATGAAAAATACTATGGAAAATGAACTATAGAACAGGATAAGGGAAGGAGTAATGAAGGGTAGGAGGATGGTCTGGGTAGGCCTCAAGTAAATAGAAATATAAAGGACTATGGACTTTTCACTCTGAATGAAAAATGGAGCCATTTTGGGATACTGAGTAGAGAAATGATGCAATCAGCCTTATATTTAAAAGAATAATTCTGTCTATTCTGTTCAAAATAGATGGTAAAGGGTCAAGAGGTGATACAGGGAAATCAGTGAGGTAACTATTACAATAATCCAGGTTAGAGATGATGGTAACTCAGAACATCAGAACTTCATGGTAGCAGTGGATTGGTGTGAAGTGACCAGATTCTAGATAATTTTAGAAGATATAAATGTGTAATGTGAGAAAGAAACAGGTCAAGGATCACCCCAAGTGTTTGGGCCTAAGCAATTGGAAGAGCAGATTTGCTATACACTGAGAAGGGGAAGACTATGGGTGGAGCAGGTGTGTGTGGGGGGTGGTTAGTGGTGGTGGGATCAAGTGTCCAGTTTTGAAGGTGTCGAGTTCAGATTGACTATTAGACATCCAAGTGGAGAAGCAGTGTATATAAGGGCTGCTATATGAGGCTGGAGTTCAGGAAAGAATCTTGGGCTGACATACACATTTGGGTTGTTGTAGGGATTATATGACACAATGTAACCCTAAAAATGGTATGTGGCATACAATAAGAACTCAATAAATGTTAGTTTAATTTTTTTAATATAATGTGAACAATTACAATTCTCACTAACTTCCTATTAAGTGCCTAACACATAGTTGGCTTCATATATGTATATATGAAGTACTTGAAGAGCAACACTTCAGGCTACTATACGTATGGATGACTTTTGATTGTGCAACACCTGAAATTACCATGATGCAATTTTTATGTTTTAAAAATGCATTTTATTGGTTGCTTATTTTTTAACTTCACAAATATTTGTTAATAAATAGTGCTATTCCAAGCACACACACAAATCATTGATCTAGGTGTATTACTATCTGTTTCCTACCCAGAAGACTGAAACTAGATTTCATTGATTTTGTTTTCATTAAAACATTTTAGACATGTAATATATTCATTCATATAGTTCAAAAGTCAAAGCTATATAAAAAGTTTGTACATGGGAAAGTCTCATTTTCATTCCTGTCCCTATCCATTACCCGCCCTCCCCCCACCATAGGTCAGTATTCAACAAAATTTTTCTGTAGAGGGCCAAATAGTAAGTATTTTAGGCTTACAGAGCATACAGTCTCTGCTGTAGCTAATCAACTTTGCCATTGTAGTGCAAAACTAGTCATCGACAATATGTAACAAATGGGTATGGCTGTGTTCCAATATAATATTGTTCATAAAAACAGATGACAAGAATAATGGCCATGGTTTGTTGGCCCCTGCTATAAGCAAATGTTTTTATTAGTTTATTTTCTTTATGCAAATACAAATGTGAAGATATATTTTCATGCCCTCTTTCTTACAACAAATGCAACATAAGACATACAAAATTCTATGCTTTGAAACAGTATATTTCATATTTCATAGTTCGGATCTCTTCCTATGTCAATAAATAGAGACTATCCTCATTCTTTTTTGTCCATATTATATTCCATTTTATGGGATGTATCAGAGGTTATTTAATAAGTCCTCTTTTGATAGACTTTTATATTTTATCAGTCTTTTGCAATGAGAAACAATGTCCAGTGAAAAACCCTGTATTTATATAATTTCTTACATGTGCAGTCATATCTGAAGGATAGATTTCTAGATTTGGGTTTGCTGGATTCACCTTTATAAGTTTTGCCACTGTATGTCATTTTTGTGCAGAAGCCATATGAATCTTCTCTGAATCATTCCAAATATAATATATATGCTGCTAAAATGAACACCATGAAATCATTTTTAATTTAGAAATGAATGTATGCTTTTAGGGAGTATACAGCCAAAGGTGGGGCAGAATATAAAACTCCTCTTTCTGTTTAGGCTGGAGTAGAGAGAGAAAAGATTTCTCTGGAGAGTGGCAGGCTTTTTCTTTTATTCAGAGTCTTGATTAGAGGGGAGCCATTTCACCAACTTAAATTCTAGCAATACATGAATCTGTACCCTAATAGGGACATAAATGGTGAGGGTGGTAGAAAGAGCTCATGAAAGCCCTAATCTTTGAGCATCATAAAGAAAGGGAGATAATGTTTGTAACACAGAAATAACCTTGTAAAAAGTGAATAGCCTTTTTACTCCACAAAAGGAATATTTTTGAAGTTTGAATTTACATGAGAAGTGTCAGAAGATTGTACAATTGTTCATAATACATTATATAGTTGTGCATTCATCACCACAAGAAATTTTTGAACATTTTCATTACCACACACACAAAAAAAGAAAAAGAATAAAAATTAAAGTAAAAAAGAACACCCAGAACATCTCATACCCCCATCTCTCCCATTATTCATTTACTTTTTGTCCTCATTTTTCTACTCATCTGTCCATACACCAGAAAAAGGGAGTGGGAGCCACAAAGTATTCACAATCAAACAGTCACACAGTGTAAGCTATATAGTTTATACAATCATCTTCAATAATCAAAGCTACAGAGTTACAGTTCAACAGTTTCAGGTATTTCCTTCTACCTATTCCAATACACTAAAAACTAAAAAGGGATATCTATATAATGCATAAGAATAACCTCCAGAAAGATCTTTTGACTCTATTTGAAATCTCTCAGCCACTGAAACTTTATTTTGCTTCATTTCTCTTCTCCCTTTTGGTCCAAGAAGGCTTTCTCATTCCCATGATGCCAGGGACAGGCTCATCCCTGTGAGTCATATCCCACATAATCAGTGAGATTTACACCTCTGGGAGTCATGTCTAATATAGGGGGGAGGGCAGTAAGTTTACATGCAGAGTTGGGTTAGAGAGAGAAGCCACATCTGTTCAATGAAAGAGGTTCTCTGGGGGTGACTCTTAGGCACAATTTTTTTTAAATTCAGTTTTATTGAGATATATTCACATACCATACAGTCATCCATGGTGTACATCAACTGTTCACAGTACCATCCTATAGTTGTGCATTCATTACCCCAATCTATTTTAGAACATTTTCCTTACACCAGAATCAGAATCAGAATAATAAATAAAAATAAAAAACACCCAAATCACACCCCATCCCACACTATTTTTCATTTAGGTTTTCTCCCCATTTTTCTACTCATCCATCCATACACTGGGTAAAGGGAGTGTGATCCACAGGGTTGCCACAATCACACTGTCACCCCTTGTAAGCTACATTGTTATACAATCATCTTCAAGAGTCAAGGCTACTGGGTTGGAGTTCAGTAGTTTCAGGTATTTACTTCTAGCTGTTCCAATATATTAAAACCTAAAAGGTGTTATCTGTATAGTGCATAAGATGGTCCACCAAAGTGACCTCTCAACTCCATTTGAAATCTCTCAGCCATTGAAGCTTTATTTCATTTCCTTTTGCATCCCCCTTTTGGTCAAGAAGATGTTCTCAGTCCCACAATGCTGGGTCCAGATTCATCCCCAGGAGTCATATCTTGCATTGCCAGGGAGATTTACACCCCTGGGAGTCAGGTCCCATGTAGGGAGGAGGGCAGCGAGATCACCCGCCAAGGTTACTTAGAGAGAGAGGGCCACATCTGAGCAACAAAGAGGCACTCAGGGGGAGACTCTAGGCACAATTATAAGCAGGTTTAGCCTCTCTTTGCAACAACAAGCTTCATACAGGCCAGCCCCAAGACAGAGGGCTCAGCACATCAAGCCAACAGTCCCCAGTGTTTGTGAGAATATCAGCAACAATCCATGCGAGGAAGTCCAACACCTCTGCATCCTCCCCCAGCTCTTCAGGGTGGCCCCAAATATGTATATTTTATTCTCCACCCAAATTACTTTAGGATGTGTTGCTCTTTCATTCAAGTTCCATGTAATTGTACTGTTTGAACAAACTGACTGTAGAAGTTATATTGTTTAGAAAATATAGATCCTACACCTAATAAACATCTCTTCCCTTGGTCTTAAGTGGAAGTTAAAGCTTGAACACAGTCAGTTTCAACCTTTACCCTTTGGCCCAATTTGCTCTAGCCTTAACCAGATCTGCTTCATTCATATCTCTAATTGAAGTCTGGGCTCTATTTCAGCTTTTTTTTTTTTTTAACAGTTGCTGTATGTGTTAATGCTGATATTCATATCTGCTGAGCTCTAGCTTCAGGTGTAACACAGATACCCAATGTTCCAGAGACCAATCAAGTTATACACAATGGGATCAACATCTCAGAGTTTGGAGATAGCCATTACAATTCAGGAATAGATTTGGCTGCTGTAAGAGCTTACAACCTAGGGACAATTACAATAATCATTTCCCTGTTAGGCTGTGCTCTAAGATTAGGTTCTGAGTTTATACATTGTAGTTAGTCCATATTGGTGAGGCATTATAGTGTTTGCCTTGGTTTCTGGCGTGCTTCACTCAACATGCCGTCTACAGGATCCATTCACTGGTTGCGTGTCTCACAGACTCACTCCTTCTCTTAGTTGCTCAATAGTCCATTGTATGCATACACCACAGTTCACCATTCTGTTCCTCAGTCATTGTACCCTTAGACCACCTCGACCCATTGAAAATCATGAATACTGCCTCCATAAACACAAGTGTGCAAGTGTCCATTCATGTCTCTGCTCTCAGGTCTTCCAAATACCCCATAATGAGATTGTAGGACCTTATGGCCCCAAACACTGAGCTTCTTGTGGAGCCACCACAGTGACCTCCAGTAAGGTTACACCATTCTGCCTCATCAGCAGTAAACAGGTATATCCCTCTCTCCATGTTTTCTCCAGCACTTTTACCTCTATTTATATTTTTCCTACAACCTTATAGAGATATATTCATATAACATACAGCCATCCACAGTGTGCAGTCAGTTGTTCAGGGCATTGTCACATAGTTGTCCATTTAACACAACAGTCAGCACTTGAACATATTGATTATTATGAAAAAGTGTGTGTTTTTTGGTGAATAATGAAAAAGATAATAAAAAGAAAAATTAAAATGTCATACAATACAACAATTAGGACAAAAAAATACCACTAACATGAATCCCATATTCCTCCCTTATATCCCCCTCTCATACACATTTAACTTTGGTATATTGCCTTTGTTACATTTAATGGAAGCATACTGGAATGTCACTGTTGACCATAGACTCCAATTTGCTTTGATTATGTTTTCAACACTCTCCATGGTTGACATTCATTTGTTCTCCCACATAGAACATTTCTGTATTTGTACATTTAGCAACAGTCCTTGACCACTCCAGTTTTTGCAAGTTATACAGTCTCAGTATTCATCATCTATCTTTGCATCTGGTGTCATACATTCCCCTATCCCACCTCTTTCAGCTTTACTCACAGATATCTTTGTTCCATATACTTACAATATTGTGCTACCATTAAACACTAATATGCTCTCTATTTCTGGATCTATACAATCAATCCTGCTGAACATTTCTGTAGTCCTTCAGCATCAAATGCCTGATCTCTACCCTCTTTCTATCTCCTGGTAGCCTGTGTTATCAGCTTTTAACTCTCAAAGTTTGCTCATTAGTGTTATTTCATATTAGTGAGACTATACAGTATTTGTCCTTTTGTTTCTGCCTAACTTCACTCAACATAATGTCTTCAAGGTTCATCCACATTATCATATGTTCCATGTCTTTGTTCAGTCTTACAGCTGCATAATATTCTATCATGTGTATATATCAGTTTTTTTATCCACTCATCCATTGATGGACATTTGGGCTGCTTCCATATCTTGGCAATTGTGAATAATGCTGCAATAAATATTGGTTTACAAATGTTTGTTTGTGTCTTAGCTTTCAGTTCCTTTGAGTATATACCTAGCAATGGAATAGCTGGGTCATATGGCAAATTTATACTTAGCTTCCTGAGGGACCTCTGCACTGTCTTCCAGAGTGGTTGCACCGTTCTACATTCCACCAGCAATGAATAAGTGTGCCTCTTTCTCCACATCCTCTCCAGCACTTGTCATTTTCTGTTTTTTGGATAATGGCTATTCTGGTAGGTGTGAGATGGTATCTCATTGTGGTTTTGATTTGCATTTCCCTAATAACCAGTGAAGTTGAGCATTTTTTCATGTTTATGAGCCATTTGTATTTCCTCTTCAGAAAAGTGTCTGTCCATGTCTTTTGCCCATTTTTTAATTGTTTTGTTTGTTTTCCTGTTGTTGAGTTGTAGGATTGCTTTATATATTTGGGATATTAAACCCTTATCTGATATGCGGTTTCCAAATATTGTCTCCCATTGTGTAGGCTGCCGTTTTACCTTTCTAACAAAGTTCTTTGATGTACAAAAGTGTTTGGTTTACAGGAGATCCCATTTGTCTAATTTTTCTTTGGCTGCTCACGCTTTGGGTTTAAGGTCTAGGAAACCACCTCCTATCACAAGATCTTTAAGATAGTGCCCTATGTTTTCTTCTAGGAATCTTATGGTCTTAGCACTTATGTTTAGGTCTTTGATCCAATTAGAATTAATTTTTGCATAAGATGTGAGGTAGGAGTCCTCTTTCATTCTTTTGGAAATGGATATTCAGTTCTCTAAACATCATTTATTGAAGAGGCTTCTCTGTCCCAGTTGATTTGGCTTGACTGCTTTATCAAAGATCAATTGTCCATAGATGCAAGAGTCTATTTCTGGACACTCAGTCTGATTCCATTGGTTGGTATCTCTGTCCTTATGCCAGTACCATGCTGTTTTGAGCACTGTAACTTTGTAATATGCTTCAAACTCAGGTAGTGTGATACCTCCCACTTCATTCCTCATGTCAAGGTATTTTTGGCTATTTGGGGCACCTTGCCCTTCCAAATAAATTTGGTTATTGGTTTTTCTATTTCTGCAAAGTAAGTTGTTGGGATTTAAATTGGCATCGAATTGGATCTATAAATCAGTTTAGGTAGAGTTGACATCTTAATTATATTTAGTCTTCCAATCCATGAACATGGTGCATTCTTTCATTTTTTAAGGTCCTGTTCAATTTCTTTTAGCAGTTTCTTATAATTTTCTTTGTATAAGTCTTTTGTGGCCTTCATTAAGTTTATTCCTAAATATTTTATTCTTTTGGTTGCTATTGTAAATGGAATTTTTTTTTTATTTCTTCCTCTTGTTGCACATTACTTGTGTATAAGAACACTACAGATTTTTGCATGTTGCTCTTGTAGGCTGCAAATTTGCTGTATTCATTGATTAGCTCTAACAGCTTTGCTCTAGATATTTCTGGATTTTCTACATATAGAATCATGTCACCTGCAAATAGTGAAAGTTTTACTTCTTCCTCTCCAATTTGGATGTATTTTATTTCTCTTTCTTGCCTGATTGCTCTAGCTAGAACTTTCAGCACAATGTTGAATAACAATGGTGACAGTGGGCATCCCTGTCTTGTTCCAGATATTAGAGGGAAAGCTTTCAGTCCCTCCTAACTGACTACGATGTTAGCTGTGGGTTTTTCATATATTGCTGTTATCATGAAAAAATTCCCTTCTATTCCTATCCCTTGAAGTGTTTTCCTCAAGAAAGGATGTTGAATTTTGTCAAATGTCTTTTCTGCATAGATTGAGATGATCATGTGGTCCTTTGCTTTGATTTATTGATGTGGTGTATATTAATTGATTTTCTTATGTTGAACCAGCCTTGCATACCTGGAATAAACCCCACTTGGTCATGGTGTGTAATTCTTTTCATGTGCTGCTGGATTTGATTTTTGATTATTTTGTTGCAGATTTTTGCATCTATATTCCTTAAAGAGATTGGTCTATAATTTTCTTTTTTTGTAGTACCTTTGTCTGATTTTGGTATTAGGGTGACATTGAGTTCATCAAATGAGTTGGGTAGTTTTCCCTCTTCAATTTTTTTGAAGAGTTTGAGCAGGATTCATATTAATTCTTTCTTGACTGTTTGGTAGAACTCACATGTGAAGCCATCTTGTCCTGGCCTTTTCTTTTTTGGGAGCTTTTTGATGACTGATTCAATCTGTTTGCTCGTTGATTTGTTTGTTGAGGTCCCCTATTTCTTCTCAGATCAGTGTTGGTTGTTTATGCTTTTCTAGGAAGTTGTCCATTTTGTGTAAGTTGTCCAGTTTATTAGCGTATAGTTGCTCATACTATCTTCTCATTATCTCCTTTATTTCTGTGGGGTCAGTAGTTATGTTTTCTTTCCCATTTCTTATTGCATTTACTCTTTTTTTTGTTGTTAGCCTAGCTAGAGGTCCATTCAATTTTGTTGATTTTCTTGAAGAACCAGTTTCTGGTTTTGTTGATTATCTCTATTGTTTTCCTGTTCTCAGTTTCATTTATTTCTGCTCTGATCTTTGTTATTTCTTTCCTTCTGTTTGCTTTGGGGTTTATTTGCTGTTCTTTCTCTAGTTCTTCCAGGTGGACAGTTAATTCCTTAAATTTTGCTCTCTCTTCTCTTTTAATATAGGCATTTAAGGCAATACATTTCCCTCTCAGTACCACCTTTGCTGCATCCCATAAATTTTGATATGTGTTTTCACCGTCATGTGCCTCAAGATATTTACTAATTTCTCTTGTAATTTCTTCCTTTACCTACTGGCTTTCTAAGAGTGTGTTGTTTAGTCTCCATACATTTGTTAATTTTTCGATCTTCTACCTGTTATTTATTTCCAACTTCATTCCATTATGATCTGAGAGTTTGTTTTTTTATAATGTCAACATTTTTTAATTTGTTGAGGCTTCCTTTGTGACACAGCATGTAATCTATCCTAGAAAATGTTCCATGAGCACTCTAGAAGAATGTGTATACTGCTGTTGTGGGGTGTAGTGTTCTACAAATGTCTGTCAAGTCTAGTTCATTTATCATACAATTCAACATCTCCATTTCCTTGTTGATCCTCTGTCTAGATGTTTTATCCATTGATGAGAGCAGTGTATTTATGTCTCCAACTATTTTTAAGTTATCTACTTCTCCTTCCAGTGCTCTCAGTGTCTTCCTCATGAATTTTGGGGCACTCTGGCTTGGTACATAAATATTGATGATTGTTATGTTTTCTTGATGAACTGACCCTTTTATTAATATACAGTGTCCTTCTTTGCATGAAATAACTGTTTCTGTTTCATTTTCAGCTTATTTCTGTCCTTGTGTCTAAAGTGAGTTTCTTGTAGACATCATATAGATGGGTTTTGTTTTTAATCCATTCTGCCAGTCGGTGTCTTTTTATTGGGGAGTTTAATCCACTAACATTTTGTGTTATTACTGTAAGGGAAGTACTTTCTTCTATCAATGTGTCTGTTGGATTTTATATGTCATGTCTTATTTTTTCCTCTTTTGACCCTTCCTGATAATCTTCATTTTTACACTCTTCTCCAATCCTACTTCTGTCTTTTCCTTTCAGCCTGTAGCACTCCCTTTAGTATTTCCTGCAGCGCCAGTCTCATATTCACAGACTCAGTTTCTGTTTGTCTGAAAATATTTTAATCTCTCCCTCATTTTTGAAGGAGTTTTGCTGGATATAGAGTTCTTGGTTGGCAGTTATTCTCTTTCAATATGTTAAATATATCATAGCACTGTCTTCTTGTTAGGCACAATTTTAAGCAGGCTTAGCCTCTCTTTTGTAATTACAAACTTTGTAAGGACAAACCCTATATCAAGGGCTCAGCCTTCTAAATTGGTTGTCCCCAACACTTGTGAGAATATCGGTAATCCCCCAAGTGGGGAAGTTTGCATCAAGGAAGCCTAGATGTAGCAAAAGTTGTCTTTTAAAAAATGGGGGGGGGGGTTTGAGAAGAGCTTTTTCATATTATATACATATACCTTCTATAACCAGCCAGTAAATCTTCCCCAAATGTGGTGGGTACTACTTATTGGACAAATGTCCCACATTAGACTTCTATTTCTCTCTTCCAATATCAACCAAGGTCTGGAAGAATAAAGACTCACTGCCTGATGGCCCACTAACCATTCCACCTGTCATTGTCCAGGCCTCACAGTTCACCATCCAGGCCCATTAAGGCCTTTGTCTATCACTGTTGAGATGAGGTGGCATTTTGCCCAATTGGGATGGGGCAGTCACCCTAGGGCTTGGATCTGCCTGGCTCCATGGCCTGAAGTGTTGGCTCAGCTTGAGTCCACACAGACCCACCTTCTGGGCTCAAGAGTCTCCTAATGGCCCTCCAGAGCATTCAGGAAGCTGCCACTCTTCTCTCCCCACCACACCTGCTACCCAGCAGACTTGGGCAGGGAAACCCAATGGTGTCAGGGTCCAGGCTGGGTGAGGCCACTGCTGCCATCAGAACATCATGGTGGTGGGGAAGTCAGGGTTCCGCTGCTGCCTGAGTGCCTGGACCAGGCCAGTGGGCAGTCATGGCAAGGACTCTGGATCTCCAAATGGCAAATGGCAGGGACCACAGGGCACCTTGGCTGGAGGGGTGGGAGAATTCAGGCCACACCACACTTTTCACCACACTTTCTGCCAGAACTGACTCACCATTTCTTTTTAATCTTTGCCAAACTGACTGACCCCAAATAATATTTTGTTTTGTTTTGCCTACCTTTGTATGACACTATTTATATACTTTGGGCCACTTTTTTGAAGTGCTTATTTATGTCCATTGACCATTTTCTATTGTAGAGTTTAGATTATTTTATTAATTTTTGAGAGCTCTTCATATTTTTGGTCATTAGCCATTTCTCATAGGTATTGCAGATATTTTCCCTATTTATCTTTTTTTAAAAACAATTTTGTTATAGTATTTTAGGTTGTTTTTAATGCAATCTCATTTATTCAATTTTTTTTCATTTGTTTTGAGCTTTTTTTCTTTTTTAGAATGTTTCCCTTTACTCCAAGTTTACATATATGTTCACTTATGTTTTCACCGAATGTTTACATTTAAGTTGATGATTCATTGTCTTAATTTCCTGGCTGCTATGACAAATACCACAGAATGGGTTGGCTTAACAACAGGAATTTATTGGCTCATGGTTTTGAGACAAGGAAAAGTAAAAAGTTGAGGTGTCAGCAAGGTGATGCTGTCTCTCTGAAGACTGTGGTGTTCTGGTGCTAGCATCTAGGAATCCCTGTGTTCATTGGCTTTCCTATTACATGGCAATGTCCTGTCCTCTCTCTTTAGGGTTCTGTTGGCTTTTGGCTACTTGTTCCACCATGTGGCTTTCTCTTCATAAAGCCTCCAGTAACAGAATTAATCCCCAACCTCATTCTGGTGGACCACACCTTAACTAAAAATAGCATCTTCAAAAGGTCCTATTACAATAGGTTCACACCCACAGGAATGGATTAAGATTAAGAACATGATTTTTAGTGGGGTATATAATTCAACCAACTATATTCATCAATTCTTTTGTAATGAACAGAGTATTGATCTGACATTTTTATCATTTGTGGTTAGCTAGTTCTCCCAGAATATTATATCTTTTCCTGCAGACATTTGCATTGTCACATTGATCATATGCAATATATTTAATGCCATAATGTGAGCTTTGAAGTCTGAACTGGATTCAACACCACCATTTAACTGCTGTGACATTTTAAGAAAATTATATAAATGCTTCAAGTTTCAGTTGTAGGGTGGTTAAAACTCCCAGGTTGCCTGGGATTGGAGGGTATCCCAGAACGCTGGACTTTAAGTGCTGAAATTCAGGAGTAAACCTGGTTTTTTGGTCACCCTTGTTTTCTCCTTTGTAATAATTGAAATAATAACAGTATCTACATGAAATAATTGTGAGAGCTAAGAGATAATGGATCTAAAGAAGTTGGAAGAGTGTTTGTTAGACAGCAAGTACTTTAAAATATCAGGTGCTATTAATGCATTATTATAGATTTCAGTCTCTTTTGGAACTTTCATCCCAATGTATTAATAATTGCAGCTTTTCAACAGGCTTTAATATCTATCTGGTGAAGCAAATCCCTCTTAATCACTACTATTTTCCAGGATTTTACTTGTAGACAAATTTAGTAATCACTTTTTGAGATAAAATGTAGAAGTTTTGGTGGTTTGGATCTGTATGTACCTCAGAAAAACATGTTCTTAAACTTAATTCATTCCTGTGGGTGTGAACCCATTGTAAGGAGGACCTTTTGATTTTGATGAGGTTACTTTAGTTAAAGAGTGGTCCACCTCAATCAGTATAGGTCTTAATCCTATCCATGGAGTCCTTTGTAAGTAGAATGTAATTCAGAGAGTTGAAGATAGAAAGCCATGGGAACTAAGAAGCTGAAGATTAAAGGAACCTGGGAGAGAAGAGAGACAAGGAGAGGTTATGTACATTGCCATGTGAAAGAGGAGCCAAGGACTAATGACCCCTGGCAGCCAACCACAGAATGTCCATTATTGGGAAGAAAGCAATGCTGTGATAACACCTTGATTTGGACTTTTTCCCAGCTTCAAAACCATGAGCTAATAAATTTACAAGGTTTAAGCCAGGCAGTTACATAATATTTGTTTGAGCATCCAAAGGAAACTGAAATAGAAGTGTTTACTGTAGTTCAAAAAAGGTGTTGAGATTGCAATTGGGATTGCATTAAATTTACAGAACATTTTGAGGAATATGATATATCTTTTCATTAATGCAAGTTTGTATATTTTCACTTACATAGATTTTTTCATATAGTTTATATGGTTCCTGCATATATCTTACTAAATATATTGCTAGGTACTTCATCTTTTCAATTATCATTAATTTAATTAAATGTTTTTAAATTTAAATTTTCTTGATTATTTGTGGTATAAAGGAAATCTATTGATTTTTCTGAATTTATTTAGTTTTTCAATTAAATTTTCCTTAGCAAAATAGAGTAGTTTCCAAAAATAAACAACTAAAATAATAGTATTGTTCTGGTTTGCTAAAGCTGCCATTATGCAAAATACCAGAAATGCATTGGTTTTTATAAAGGGAATTAATGAGGTCACAAATTTACAGCTCTAAGACCATAAAAATGTCCAAACTAAGGCATCAACAAGAGGATACCTTCACTGAAGAAAGGCCAATGCTGTCTGGAACAACTCTGTCAGCTGGGAAAGTACATGGCTGGCATCTGCTGGTCTTTTGCTCCCAGATTCTGGTTTCAAAATGGCTTTCTCCAAAATGTCTCTGGGCTTCTGTCTCTCTTAGATTCTCTCAGCTCTCTACTTAGTTCTCCTAGGGCATTTCTCTCTAGGCATCTGGGAGTCCTCTCTTAGTTTCTCTGGCACAAACTCGAAGCTTTATCTCTTAACTTAGCATCTCCAAACATCTTCCTGTCTACATCTCCAAGCATCTCCAAGCATCAGCATCTGTGTCAGCTCTTAGCTTCTCCAGGGGGCAAACTCTGGATTACATATCTTAGCTTCTCTCCAAAATGTCTCTCTCAGCTTCTCTAAGCTCTTTGTTTCTTTGAGCTTTCTCTTTTTATTCCTTGCAATTTTATTGAGATGTAGTCACATACCATACAATCATCCAAAGTGTACAATTGTTGACAATATCATCATATAGTTGTGCATTCATCACCACAATCAATTTTTGAGCATTTTCATTACTCCAAAAAAGTAATATGAATAAAAAAATCAAAAAATTAAAAAACCACCCCAAGCAACCCACTCCCTCCATTCCCCCATGTTCATTTACTTTTTTTGTCCCCATTTTTCTACTCATCTGTCCATACACTGGATAAAGGGAGTGTGAGCCACAAGACTTTCACAATCACCTGGTCACAATTTATAAGCTATAGAGTTATACACTTGTATTCAAAAATCAAAGCAACATAGTTCCTTCTAGCTATTCTAATATACTAAAAGCTAAAAAAGGGATATGTATATAATGCATGATAATAACCTTCAGAATGACCTCTTGACTCCATTTGAAATTTCTCAGCCCCTGAGACTTTACTTTGTTTCATTTCTCTTCCCCCTTTTGGTCAAGAAGTCTTTCTCAATCCCATGATGCTGTGTTCCGACTCATCCTTGAGAGTCATGTGCCATGTTGCCAAGGAGATTTACACCCCTTGAAGTCATGTCCCATGTAGGGGGGAGGGTAGTGAGTCCACCTTCCAAGCTGGCTTAGAAAGAGAAGCCACATCTGAGCAATAGAAGCTCTCTGTGGGTGACTCTTAGGCACAATTGTAAGTGGGTTTAGACTCTCCTTTGCAGTAACAGACTTTATAAGAGAAAGCCCCAGGATCAAGAGATTGGCCTACTGAACTGATAATCCCCAATATTTGTGAAAATATAAGAAATTCCACAGGTGGGTAAATTTAATATTTCCACATTTTCCCCCAGTCTCTCAAGGGGGCTTTCCAAATACTTTTTTTCCTCACCCAAATTACTCTGGGATATATCAAGGCTTCATACTCCCCTATATAAACAAACCAGATTTCACTCCCTATTAAAAGTTCCATGTAATTATGGTGTTTGAATAAACTGACCATACAAGTTAAATTATATAGCGTGTTACAGAAAATAAGATTTTCCACCAACTAAACATCTCTACCTTTGGTCTCACACAGAAGTTGAAGTTTTAAAACAGAGTCAATATCATCCTTTACCCTTTAGTCTGATTTACCTTTAGTCTTAAACAAGGTTATTTTGTTCATATCTCTAACTGATGTCTGATCTCTTTTTCAGCTTCTTTAACATTTGCTGTATGGGGTAATGTTGACATTGATAGCTACCAAACTCTAGCTCTGAATCTCAGATTTCACACAGATACCTGAAGTTCCAGGAACCAACCAGGTTATACACTAGAGCTCAGCATCTCATAATCTAGAAATAACTGATACAACTCAGGAATATAGGTAACTGCTGTAAAAGCTTACAATCTAAGAACCATTACAATAAGCCTTCCCCTGATAACTTATGCATGAATTTTCTTAAAGGACTCCAGTGATATAAATTAAGACCCACCCACAATGGATGGGGTCACATCTCCATGAAAATAATTTAATCAAAGATCTGACCCAGAGTTGGGTGAGTCACATCTCCACGGTGACACTCAATCAAAAGATTCCACCCAACAATATTGGATTAAAAGATCATGGCTCTTCTGGGGTCCATAACAGTTTCAAACCAGCATAGATATTAATGATGATAATCATAATAAAAATGCCATACACCTCTGGCTTTGATAAAGGGGGTTTATTTGTTTGCAAAATTACAGTCTTAAGGATAAGTGTCCAAGGTAAGGCATTAACAATCGGGTACCCTCACTGAAGGATGGCCAATGTCATCCAGAAATCCTGTTAGCTGGGAAGGCACGTGGCTGGTGTCTGCTCCAGAGTTCTCTCAAAATGGCTTTCTCCAAAATGTCAGTGTCGGTTTCCAATGGCCGTCTTCAAAATGTTTCTCTCAGCTGCAGCTCCTCCTCAAAATGTCACTCTCAGTTGCTCTGAGGTCCTTCTGTGTGTGAACTCCTTTATATGACTCCAGTGATCCAATTAACACCCACCCTGAATGGGAAGCATGATTCCTCCCACTTCATTCTTCTTTTTCAAGATGCTTTTGGCTATTTGGGGCACCTTACCTTTCAAATAAATTTGATCTTGTGCTACTTTGCTGAACTCATTTATTAGCTCAAGTAGCTTTGTTATAGTTTTTTTGGAAGGATTTTCTAAATGTAGGATTATGTCATCTGCAAATAATGAAAGTTTTAATAAGACCTTCCATATTTTGATGGCTTTTATTTCTTTTTCTTGCCTAATTATTTCTAATTTCTAGCACAATGTTGAATAGCCATAGTGACAGTGAGCATCCTTGTCTTGTTCCCAATCTAAGAGTGAATGCTTTCAGTCTGTAACTATTGAGTACAATGTTAGCTGTGGGATTTTCATATATGTCTTTTATCATTATGAGAAAGTTTCCTTTGTTTCTTGTCTTTTAAAGTGTTTTTTTTTTTAATGATGTAAGGATAGTGGATTTTGTCAAATGCCTTTTCTGCCTCAATCAATATTATCAGGCTTTTTTCTATTTTGATTTGTTGATATGGTGTATTACATTAATTGATTTTCTTGAGTTGAACCACTCTTACATACCTGGGATAAAACCCACTTGGTCATGGTATATAATTATTTTAATGTGCTGTTGGATTCTAATTGCAATTATTTTGTTGAGGATTTTGCATCTATATTCATTAGCAAGATTGGCCTGTAGTTTACTTTTCTTATAGTATCTTTATGAGGCATTGGTATTAGGGTGATGCTGGCTTCATAACATGATTTAGGTAGTGTTCTCTCTTCTGTTTTTTGGGTGATGTTGGGTAGAAATTGTGTTATTTCTACTTGGAAACCTTGGCAAAAGTTGCCTGTGAAGTCATCTGGTCCTGGGATTTTCTTTGTCAGAAGACTCTTTATCAATTCAAACTATTTTCTCATGATTGATTTTTTGAGGTCTTCTATTTCTTCCTGAGTCAATGTAGGTTGTCCATGTGTTTCTAGGAAGTTGTCCATTTCATCTAAGTTATCATGTTTGTTGGCATACAGTTTGTTGATAACATCCCCTCATAATCTTTTTTCATTTCACTCTCATTTCTGATATTGTTTATTTGCATCTTATCTCTATTTGTTTTTGTTGGTCTAGTGAAAGCTTTGTTGATTTTATTGATCTTCTCAGAGAACCAATTTTGGTTTTATTCTCTATTGTATTTTTATTCTCCATTTCATTAATTTCTGCTCTAATCTTGTTATTTCTTTCCTTCTGCTTGCTTTGGGAACAGTTTGCTATTCTTTCTCTAGTTGTTCATTGTTGTTTTTGGTTTCTGCTCTTTCTTCTTTTTTAATGTAGGCATTTAGGGCTATAAATTTCCCTCTCAGCACTACCTTCACTGTACCCCATAATTTTTTATATGTTATTTGCTTGTTTTCATTCATCTTGAGGTATTTACTGATTTCTCTTGTGAGTTCTTTGACCCACTGATTTTTAAAGCATGTTTCTTAACCTCCATATATTTGTAAAATTTCTGTTTCTGTGGTTGTTATTGATTTCCAGCTTCATTACATAATATTCAGAGAACGTGCTTTGTATAATAGCAAACTTTTTGACTTTACTAAGACCTGTTTTGTGTCCTATAATGTGGTCTATCCTGGAGAATACTCCATAAGCACTGGGGAAGAATTTATATTCTGCTCTTTGGGGATGCAATGTTGTATGTATGTATGTTAGATCTAGATCATTTATTATATTACTTTGTTTCTCTATGACCTTATTGATTATCTGAATGTTCTATCTACTGGAGAGATTGGTGTGTTGAATTCTCCCACTATTATTGTAGAGGCATCTATTACTCCCTTCAGTTTTGCCAGTGCTTACCTTGTAATTTGGGGCATCTTGATTAGGTTCATAAATATTTATGATTGCATTTATTATTGGTGTATTCTCCCTTTTAATAATACATAGCATTGCCCTTTATCTGTTATAACATTTTTAAATTTAAATTCTATTTTTATCTGATATTAGTATAGATATCACAGCATTGTTTTTTTCTCTTTTTTTTTCCTCTTTTGGTTACTGCTTGCAGGAATATCTTTTTCTAGCCTTTCACTTTCAAACTATTTGTATATTTGGGCCTAAAATGAGTCTCTTGCAAACTGCATATAGTTGGATCAGTTTTTTTATCCATTATGTCAATCTGTGTCTTTTGGTTTGGGAGTTTAATACATTAACATTCAATGTTATTACCATAAAAACCATCCTTACATTGATCATTTTATCATTTGGCTTTTATTTGCCAGATCTATTATTTTTATCTTTTTTTCCTTTTATTTACCCTTAAAGATAATCATCACTTCTGTACTCCTTTCCAAGCCTCTCTCCAGTCTTGTTTTGTTTTTTTTTGTTTTTTTTTTTTTTAACCAGCAGAACTCCTTTAATATTTCTTTCAGGGCAGGTATCTTTTTAGCAAACTTTCTCAGCTTTTGTTTATCTGTGAATGTTTTAAGCTCCCCCTCACTTTTTTTTCCTTTTCTTAAACTGTATTTATCCAAAAATTAAAAAAAAATTCAAACAAAACAAAGCAAAGGAAAAAGAAAAACAAACTAAAATAACTACATTGCTTCTGTTCTGGTTTGTTAATGCTGGCAGAATGCAAAACACCAGAAATGGATTGGTTTTATAAAAGGGGGTTTATTTGGTTACACAGTTATTGTCTTAAGGCCATACAGTGTCCAAGGTAAGGCATCAACAATCAGGTACCTTCACTGGAGGATGGCCAATGGCATCTGGAAAATCTCTGTTAGCTGGGAAGGCAC
>KN185542.1:249048-267971 GCA_000164785.2 Choloepus hoffmanni
GTTTGTCAGCTCATTTATATGGCTCCAGTGATTTAATTCAGACCCACCCTGAATGGGTGGGGTAACACCTCCATGGAAATTATCCAAAGTCATCACACATTTGGGTGGGTCATATCTTCATGGAAACATCCAATCAAAAGGTTCCAACCCAATCAACACTAATACATTGGCCCCACAAAATTGCATCAAAGATAATGGTGTTTTGGGGGACATAATACATCCAAACCAGCACAGCTTCCAACATGTTCCTACCATACCCCAAGAAAATTAACAAACCGTAACAAAACAAAGGAATAAGAAAAACAAGTAACGTAAAATAGCTACATTGCTTTCAACATGTTCTTACCATACCCAAGAAAATTTACAAACCATAATGATTCCTGAGCATTCCCATAACATTAAGATTGCCCTCAATATCTTATCTGTTATTACTAGATTATCATTTCCCCTTCACTAGTTGCTGTCTATCTCTAGGTACCCTACATTCTACAATATAAAACATTTATTTTACATTTTTCACTGACTTCACATTAGTGGTAACATGTAATATCTTTTGTGTGTTTGGCTTATTTCACTCAGCATTATGCCTTCAAGGTTCATCCATGTTGTCATATGTTTCATGAACACATTCCTTATGGCCATGTAGTAGTCCATTGTGTGTATATGCCACATTTTGTTTATCCACTCATCTGGTGAAGGGCATTTGGATTGTTTTCATCTCTCAGCAATTGTGAATAATGCCGCTATGAACCTCAGTGTGCAAATATCTGTCCATGTCACTGTGTTCAGATCTTCTGGGTACAAATCAAGAAGTGAAATTGCTGGATTGAAGGGTAACTGGATATCTAGTTTTCTAAGGAACTGCCATATTGTGCTCCAGAGTGGCTGTACCATTATACAGACCCACCAGCAATGAATAAGAGTTCCAATTTCTCCACATCCTCTCTAGCATTTGTAGTTTCCTGTTTGTTTAATGGCAGCCATTCTAATTGGTATGAGATGATACCTCACTGTGGTCTTAATTTGCATCTCCCTAATAGCTAATGAAGGTGAATGTTTTTTCATGTGTTTTTTAGCCATTTGTATATCCTCTTCAGAGAAAGGTCTTTTCATATCTTTTGCCCGTTTTATAATTGAGTTGTTTGTACTCTTCTTGTTGAGTTGTAGGATTTCTTTATATAAGCAGGATACCAATATGTTATCAGATGCATGGTTTCCAAATATTTTTTCCCCATTGAGTTGGCTGCCTCTTCATGTTTCTGACAAACTCCTTCGAGGTGTGAAAGCTTTTAATTTTGAGGCTTCCCATTTATCTATTTTTTTTTCTTATGTTGCTTGTGCTTTGGGTGCAAAGTCTTAGAAGCAACATCCTAAGACAAGGTCTTGAAGATATTTCCCTACATTACCTTTTAGCAGTTTTAGGGTACTGCCTCTAATATTGAGGTCTTTTATCCACTTCAAGTTAATTTTTGTGTACAGTGTGAGGTAGGGGTCCTCTTTCATTCCTTTGGATATGGATATCCAGTTCTCCCAGCCCCATTTGTTGAAGAGACTGTTATGTCCAAGTTCAGCAGGTCTGAGGGCCTTATCAAACATCAGTCGACCATAGGTCTGGGGGCCTGTTTCCAAACCTTCAATTTGATTCCATTGATCAATATGTCTATCTTTGTACCAATACCATGCTGTTTTGACTACTGTTGCTTTATAGTAAGCTTCAAAGTCAAGAAGTGTAAGTCTTCCTGCCTTGTTTTTCTTTTTAGAATGTTTTTAGCAATTTGAGGCATCTTTCCCTTCCAAATAAATTTGATAACTAGCTTCTCCAAGTCTGCAAAGTAGGTTGTTGGAACTTTGATTGGAATTGCATTGAATCTGTAGATTAGTTTGGTAGAATTGATATCTTAATGACATTTAGCCTTCCTATCCATGAACATGGAATACTTTTCCATCTTTTTAAATCCCCTTTTATTTCTTTTAGTAAAATTATGTAATTTTCTATGTATAGGTCTTTTACATCCCTGGTTAAGTTTATTTCTAGGTACTTGATTTTTTTAGTTGCTATTGAGAACGGAATGTTTTTCTTGAGTGTCTCTTCAGTTAGGTCATTTCTGGCGTATAGGAACATTACTGATTTATGTGCAATAATCTTGTATCCCACTACTTTGCTAAATTTGTTTATTAGCTCAAGTAGCTGTGTCATCAATTTCTCAGGGCTTTTCAAATATAAGATCATATCATCTGCAAATAATGACAGTTTCACTTCTTCCTTTCCAATTGGGATGGCTTTCATTTCTTTGTCTTTCTGGGTTGCTCTGGCTAGCACTTCTAGCACAATGTTGAATAACAGTGGAGAGAGAAGGCATACTTGTCTCATTCCTGATTTTAGAGGGAAGGCTTTCTGTCTCTCACAATTGAGTATTATGCTGGCTGTGGGTTTTTAATAAACGTCCTTTATCATATTGAGGAAGTTTCCTTCAATTCCTTCCTTTTGAAGTGTTTGTATCAAAAAAGGTTGCTGGATTTTGTCAAATGCTTGTTCAGCATCTATTGAGAGGATCATTTGATTTTTCCCTTTTGATTTGTCAATGTGTTGTATTACATATATTGATTTTCTTATGTTGAACCATCCTTGCATGTCCAGAATGAACCTCAATTTGTCAAGGTGTATGATTTTTTTTAACATGTCTTTGGATTCAAATTGCAAGTATTTTGTTGAGAAGTTTTGCATCTATATTCATGAGGGAGATTGGCCTGTAGTTTTCCTTTCTTATAGCATCATTATCTGGTTTTCATACTAGAGTGATGCTAGCTTCATAAAATGAGTTAGGTAGTGTTCCATTTTCTTCAATTTTTTGAAAGAGCTTATGTAAGATTGCTTTCAGCTCTTTTTAGAAAATTTGGCAGAATTCCCCTGTGAAGCCATCTGTCCCTGGGCTTTTATTTGTGGGAAGCATTTTGATGACTGATTGGATCTCTGCTTGTGATTAGCTTGTTGAGGTTTTCTATTTCTTCTCTGGTCAGTCTAGGTTGTTTCTGTGTTTTCAGGAAATTGTCCATCTTCTCTAAATTTCTAGTTTGTTGGTGTACAGTTGTTCATGGTATCCTCTTATGTTTTTTTTTTTATTTCTTTGGGATCCACAGTAATGTCCCCTCTCTCATTTATTATTTTGTTTATTTGGGTCTTCTCTCATTTTGATTTTGTCTATCTAGTTAAGGGCTTGTCATCTTGTTGATCTTCTCAAAGAAGCAACTTTCAGTTTTATTTGCTCACTCTACTTTTTTTGTTCTCCATATCATTTATTTCTGCTTTAATCCTTCTTATTTATTTTCTTTTACTTGGTTTAGGATTAGTTTGCTGTTTATTTTCTAGCTTCTTCAGTTGTTCCATTAGTTCTTTGATTTTAGATCTTTTTTCCTCTTTAATGTATATATTTAGAGCTGTAAATTTCCCCCTCAATACTGCCTTTGCTGCATCCCATAAGTTTTCATATGTTGTGCTCTCATTTTCATTTATCTCTAGATATTTAGCAATTTTTCTGGCGATTTCTCCTGTTACCCACTGATTGTTTATGAGTGTGCTGTTTATCTTCCAGATATTTGTGAATGTTCTAGATCTTTGATGGTTATTGACTTCTAGTTGTATTCCAGTGTGATCAGAGAATGTGCTTTGGGTAATTTCAAACATTTTATTTTTATTGAGGCTTGTTTTATACCCCAGGATATGATCTATCCTGGAGAAAGTTCCATTAACACTAGAGAAGAATGTATATCCTGGTGATTTGGGATGTAATGCTCTCTCTCTATATATATATCTGTTAAGTCAAATTGATTTATCACATTGCTTAGGTTTTCGATTTCCTTATTTGTCCTCTGGTTGATCTATCTATAGGAGAGAGTGATGTATTGAAGCTTCCCACAATTATTGTGGAAACATTTTTGCTTCCTTCAGTTTTGTCAATGTTTGTCTCAGATACTTTGGCACACCTTGATTGGGTATATAGTCATTTATGATTGTTATTTCTTCTTGTTGAATTGCCCATTTATTAGTAATGTCCTTCTTTGTCTTTTATGACACCCTTGCATTTCAAGTCTATGTTATCTGAGATTAATATTGCTACCCCTGCATTATTTTGGCTGTAGTTTTCATGGAGTATTTTTTCCATCCTTTCACTTTCAATTTCTTTGTAACTCTGGGTCTAAGCTGGGTCTCTGGAAAGAAACATATTGATGGTTCATATTTTTTAATCCATTCTGCAAATCTCTATCTTTTAATTGGGGAGTTTAATCCATACAGATTCAATGTTATTACTGTGAAGGCAGCTCTTGAATTAGCCATCATACCCTTTGCTTTTTTTCTTTTGTCAGATGTATTTTTCCTCTCTCTATTTCCTTTAATATTCCTTTACTAAAACTCTTTAGTTCTGTGCCCTTCTCCAGATCTCTTTCTCCTTTTTTTTTTACTCAGTCAGTAGGGCTCCCTTTAGTATTTGTTAGGGCAAGTCTGTTTTTAGCAAATTCTCTCAACATTTGTTTGTCTGTGAAAATTTTAATCTCTCCCTTAAATTTGAAGGAGAGCTTTGCTGAATAATGATTTCTTAGTTGGCAATTTTTCTTCTTCAACATTTTAAAAATGTCACACCACTGCCTTCTCACCTCCATGGTGGCTGCTGAGTAGTCACTACTTAGTCTTATGTTGTTTCCCATGTATACGGTGAATCACTTCTCTCTTACTGCTTTCAGAGCTCTCTCTTCTTCAGCATTTGATAATCTGATCAGAATATGTCTCAGGGTGTTTTTATTTGGATTTATTCTCTTTGGAGTTCATTGGGCATCTATGATTTGCATATTCATGTCATTTAGAAGGGTTGGAAAGTTTTCTCCAAGAAAGTTTTTGAATACTTTTCCTAATCCTTTACCCTTCTCTTCCCCTTCTGGAAACCCAATGATTCTTACATTTGTGTGGTTCATGTTGTCCATCATTTCTCTGAGATCCATTTCAAATTTTTCAATTTTTTCACCATTCATTCTTTTGTGCTTTCATTTTTCAATGTATTACTTTCAAGTTTGCTTATTCTTCCTTCTATTTCTTCAAATCTGGTGTTACATGACTCAAAAATCTTTTTAATTTGATCAAAAGATTCTTTTATTTCCATAAGATCTTTTTTATTTTATTTACTCTTGCAAATTCTTTATGCTCTTCTATGGTCTTCTTAATGTTCATATGCTAAGCCATGATATTGGTGTTTTTGATTACTTCTTTGATTAATTGCTCCAAGTTCTGTGTCTCCTCTGGTTTTATAATTTGGTCATTTGGGTTATCCATATCTTCTTGTTTCTTCATCTGCTTTAAAATTTTCTGTTGTTTTTGGCTTCTTGGCATTTGCTTATCTTTATAGGGTTCTTTTAGGATATTCAAGCTTATTTAAACAATTGTCTATAATTTGACAGAGCTACAGCTTGGTGCAGAGCACTTTCCATGACCTACCAAGAGATGGCACTCCCAAGCTACCTCTTAGCCTCAAATCAGTTCTCCATAAATTCATCTATGCAGTGAGTGGGGTCCAAACCATGTAGAAGTCAAATGAGTGTACCAATTTTCTGTGTGCAGTGGGGACCACCAGCCCTGTGGGTGGGGGGCATGCCCTGTGCAGTTTTGCAGGGAACATGGCTCTAAGACCCATTACCTCCAGACACTCCCATCCCTCACTTTTGAAGGACAACTTTGCTGGATAAAAAATTCTTGTCTAGCAATTTTTGTCCTTCAGCATCTTAAATATATCATACCACTACCTTTTCACCTCCATGGTGTCTGATGAGAAGTCAGCACTTAGCCTTATATGACTTCCTTTGCATGTGGTGAATCACTTTTCTCTTCCTTTCAGGATTCTTTTGGATTCCTGAATTGAGTATTTATGTCTATTATAAGGGTTGGGAAATTTTCAGCCATTACGTTCTCAAATATTCTTCCTGGCCCTTTACCTTTCTGTTATCCTTCTGGGTCACCTATAATGCATATTTTTGCATGCTTCATATTGTTATCTCCCTGAGTCCCAGCTCAAATTTTTCCATTTTTTCCCAATTTGTTCTTTTTCATGTTTGAGTTCAGTTGATCTGTCCTCTATTTCACTGTTCCTTTCTTCTGTCTGTTCAAATCTGCTGTTGTGTGTCTCTAGTATAATTTTAATTGCCTCTACAGTATCATTCATTTCTATATCATCTGCTGTTTTCTATGCATTCTTTCAAATTCTTCTTTATGTTTTCCTAGTGTCTTCTTAATATCCTTTACCTCTTTAACCATCTCATTGAAATTATTTAAGAGATTTTTTTAACATCTTTTATTAGTTGTTTTAAGTTCTGGATTTCCTCTGAGTTTTTAATTTTGTCATTAATCTTGGCCATGTCTACTTGTTTCTTGATGTGCCTCATAATTTTTTGCTGGTGTTCTGGTTTCCTAATGCTGCCATTTTGCAAAATACCAGAAATTGATTGGTTTTTATATAGGGGGTTTATTTCATTACAAAGTTACAGTCTTAAGGCCATTAATTGTCCAAGGTAAGGCATCAACAATTGGGTACCTTCATCGAAGGAAGGCCAATGGTTTCAAGGAAAATCTCTGTAAGCTGGGAAGGCACAGGGCTGGCATCTGCTGATCCTGGGTTGAGTTCCAGCTCCTCTCTCAGTTCTTGTGCATAACTGAAAATGTTGCTCTTGTGGCATTTGTCCTCTCAGCTTCTCTGGAGCAAAATCTGCTTTCAACAGCCATCTTCAAAATGCCTCTGTAAGTTGCAGCTCTGAGGTCCTTCTGTTTGTGAGCCCCTTTATAAGACTCCAATGAACTAATCAGGGCCCATATGGAATGGGTGGGGCCATTCCTCCATGGAAATTATCTAATCAGAATTATCACCTAAAGTTGGGTGGGTCACATCTCCATGGAAATGAATTAATCCAATAATTCCAATGTAATCAACACTAATATGTCTGTCCCCACAAGATTCCATCAAAGAATATGTCTTTTGGTGGGACATAATGTATCCAAACTAGCACATTCCACCCCCTGGACCCCAAAAGACATATCCTTTCCATACAAATATACATTCATCCCATCACAATATCACATAAACCTAAGTCATTTCAGTAACAATAGGTAAGTACAAGATCCCATCAAAATCAGTTACAAGCATGGTCTGCTCTAAAGTAAAATTCCCCTTTGGGTGTGGACCAGTGAGACTTAGAAGAAGTCACCTGCTTCCAATTACAAAGTAGGGACAGTCATAGGATAAGTATTCCCATTGCCAAAAGGAGAAACAGTAAGGAGAACAGGGTTTAAGGGACCAAAACACTTCCTAAAACCCATGTGGCATACTTCATTAGATTTCAAAGTCTGAGACTCATTTATACAATGAGGTTTTATCCTTGGAGCTTGAGAGAGTGGGAGTCCAACCCTTTCCAAGGGCCTTCATGGCAGCCATTTTCTCTACAAATGCTGAGTTGAGGGTTCCAACATATACACACATTGGGGAGTCCACCTTCTCAGCCCCACCCTCCTCAAACATTGGGGTGCCACCCAGACTCTGCTTCTCCAGGGCAATGTCTCTCCCCTCTCCAAACAATTGGGTGGTGGCCAGGCTTGCTTGACCTTCTCTGGGGCCTGGGTGGCAGCACTCTTCCTCAGCATCCAGGTGGAAGTCCTGTGCTCTGCCTCTGTGACAAACTCACCCTTTCCGCATGCATGGGCCACTCCGCTCTTCCAGCCAGAGATTTCTTGGCTCTATCTTTGAAGAAATTTTTTCCTTTGTCCCTTTTCCAGTCCCTACAGTCCAGACTGGCAGTGGCTTCATCTATGCAGATGTCACAAGAATTCTCTTGGCTTGGCATGCAGTATACAGGTGTCAAAGCCATCAGACAATAGGACTTCCCACAAATCCTTTCTGGATAACTCCATCTCCAATCCTGGCTTGTACTGACTGGTGGTCTGGTTCCATGTTTGGTTAAATCCTCATGTGGGGCTGTAGCTTCTGGGATCACACTTCCTGGAAACCCAGAATCTTCCAAACTATCAGTTTCTGGTTTCTTTGAACCTGAGATTTCATTTTACAGCTTATCTTTGTCCTCTTACATTTTACTATTAGCTGCAAGGAGTAGCCAGTGTGCATCCTCCACACATAGTCTGGAGATCTCAGCTAAGTATCCCAGCTTGTCACTTTAAAATTCTGCCTTCTATCCAACACCAGGACTCAATTTTGCCAAATTCTCTGCCACTTTAAAACAAGGATTGCCTTTCTTCCAGTTTGCAATGACACATCAACATTTCAGTTCAAGGCCTCATCAGAAGTATCTTTAGAGTCCATAATTCTACAAAAAGTCTCTTCAAAGCAGTCTAGGCATTTTCTATCAAGCTCGTCACAATTCGTCCAAAATCCTTCCCTTATCCATTTAAAAGTCATTACAGGTTCCAGAAGATGGAGGATTAGGAGAGACAAGGGGAAAAAAAGGCCCCATGAAAAACACTAGATAAAAGACAGAAAGCGAACCAGAGCACGAGTTCTAGTGAGGCACCACCTGGACGAGGTCTGCTAGATACATGGGGACCATGCATTTTGCGAAATAGGGAGTCTGCATTCTGAAATGAGTGAGTGAGCATGCTGGAGAAGCAGCAGCAACACTGCAGTCTGGGGAAAGTGGGGATTGGCATTTGGAGTTGAACTAGATTTAAAAACCCAAAAGCAGCTGTGGATTTGGCAGTGAGAGCTGCACAGTGAAGCACAGTGGGAGCTAATTCCCCACAACCCATGGGCATGCCTCAATATCTGGTGTGGAAGATAGCTTCTCACACACCTGCAGCTAATTGTCTCCAAGCTAGGAAGGCAGAGGTCAGTAAAAACAGGGAAAATAACCACACCCCTTATAGCCATCTTCCTGGTGGGCTGGGAACACTCCTTCCCAGCACCCTGCACACAGCCCAGAGCTGTGCCACACAACTAAGTGTGGTGGGAAGTGTGTCCAACAACACACACACACACACGTCCCAATAGCTGGTGTAGATATTAGCCTCTCACACAACTGCAGCTGACTGTCTTGGAGCTGGGAGGGTAGAGGTCAGTGAAAAAGGGGAATATAGCCATGCCCCATACAGCCATCTTCCCTGGGGACTGGGAACGCTCCTGCTCAGCACCGCAGCCCAGAACTGTGCCGCACAGCCCAGCATGGTGGGAAGTGTTTCCAGCAACACACGCACATGCCCCAATAGCTGGCATGGATGATAGCCTTTTGCACACTTGCAGCTAATTGTCCCAGAGTGAAGAAGGTGGAGGAGTGTGAAAAGGGGGGAGTTAACATGCCCCATACAGCCATCCTTTCAGTGGGCTTGGAATGACCCTACATGGCCCCACAGCCCAAAACTTCCCTTGGGGGGGGGGCTGCACTCACTTGTGACGTAGCACAGTCTTCCCTCAGCAGAGGTCCTAGGAGGGCATGGTTTGGAAGAGGGACCCACTGGGAAGTCCCAGGGATCATACACCAATACCAAGGACTTGTGGTTCAGTGGCAGAGACAAACTGTGGTGAGCCTGAACTAAAGGTTTAGATTCCTGTAACAGCTTTAAATCTCCAGGAACAACTGGGAGATTTGATTATTAAAGATGCCCTCACTTCCTAACCACCCAGACACAACCCCTGCATTCAGGGCAGGCAACACCAACTGCACATGGAAACTTGGTGCACCAATTGGACCCCCACAAGATTCAGACCCACACTCACCACAAGACACTGTTCAGGAGAACTGGCTTGAGGGAATAGGTGGCTCACAGATGCCACCTGCTGGTTAGTTAGAGGAAGCGTATGCCACCAAGCTGTAGATGTGAAAAATTAGAGATAATTGTTCTAAGTCTGCATATCCTAAAAGAACCCTATCAAGTTAAGCAAATACTAAGAGGCCAAAAAACAACAGAAAATGTTAAAGCATATGAAGAAACCAGACAATATGAATAACCCAAACCCAACACGCAAATCAAGAGATTAGGGGAGAAACAGTACTTGGAGCAATTAATCAAAGAACTAGAGACAAACAATGAGAGCATGGCACAGGATATAAAGGACATGAAGAAGATACTAAAAGAGCATAAAGAATAAATTGCAAGAATAAATAAAAAATAGATGACTTTATGGAAATAAAAGAAACTGTTGACCAAATTAAAAAGATTCTGCATACTCACAGTATAGATTAGAGGAAGCTGAATAGCAAATCAGCAACCTCAAAGAGGACAGAATGGAAAGTGAAAGAACAAAAGAAGGAATGGGGATAAAAACCAAAAAAAATCAAAATGGATCTCAGGGATATTATGGACAATATAAAACTTCCAAATATAAGAGTCATTGGTGTTCCAGAAGAGGAAGAGAAGGGTAAAGGTCTAGGAGGGGTATTCAAAGAAATTTTGGGGAAAAACTTCCCAAGCCTCCTAAACAACATAAATACACAAATCATAAATGCCCAGCAACCTCCAAACAGAATAAATCCAAATAATCCCACTCTGAGACATATTCTGATCAGACTATCAAATACTCAAGAGAAAGAGCAAGTTCTGAAAGCAGCAAGAGAAAAGCAACTCACAACTTACAAAGGAAACAGCATAAGGCTAAGTAGTGACTACTCAGCAGCCACCATGGAGTTGGGAAGCAGTGGCATGACATATTTAAAATTCCAAAAGAGAAAAACTGCCAAACAAGAATTCTTTATCCAGCAAAGCTCTCCTTCAAATTTGAAGGAGAACTTAAATTTTTCACAAACAAATGCTGAGAGAATTTGCTAACAAGGGGGCTACCTTACTTGAGATACTAAAGGAGCCCTACCAACAGAGAAACAAAGAAAGGAGAGAGAGAGATGGAGAAAGTTTCTGTACTAAAGAGATTCAGTATGGGTACATTAAAGGACATTAAGAGAGAGAGGGAAAAATGTATCTGACAAACAAATCAAAGGCTAGGATAGCTGATTCAAGAAATGCCTTCACAGAAATAACATTAAATGGAAATGGATTAAACTCCCTAATTAAAAGATATAGATCGGCAGAAAGAATCAAAAATATGAACCATCAATATGTTGCATACAAGAGACTCATCTTAGACACAGGGACACAAAGAAATTGAAAGTGAAAAAAATGGAAAAAAATATTTCATGCAAGCTATAGCCAAAAGAAAGCAAGAGTAACAATATTAATCTCAGATAAAATAGTCTTTAAATGCAAGGATATTATGAAAGTCAAAGAAGGCCACTACATGCTAACAAAAGGGGCAATTCAACAAGAAGAAATAACAATCATCAATGCTTATGCACCTAATCAAGGTGCCCCAAAATACAGGAGACAAACATTGCCAAAAATAAAAGAAGCAATAATAATGTTTTCACAATAATTCTGGGAGACTTCAGTACATCACTCTCTCCTATAGATAGATCAACCAAACAGAAGACAAATAAGGAAACTGAAAACCTAAACAATCTGATAAATGAATTTGGATTAACAGACATGTACAGAACATCGCATTCCAAATCACCAGTATACACATTCTTCTCTAGTGACCAGGGAACTTTCCCCAGAATAGATCATATACTGAGGCATAAAACAAGCCTCAATAAATTAAAAAAAAAAAAATAGAAATTATCCAAAGCACGTTCTCTGATCACTATGGAATACAATTAGAATTCAATAACCATCAGAGACTTAAAAAATTCAAAAATACCTGGAGGTTAAACACACTCCTAAACAATGAGTGGGTTAAAGAAGAAATAGCAAGAGGAATTGCTAAATATATTGAGGTGAATGAAAACAAGAACACAACATATCAAAACCTAGGGGGTGCAGCAAAAGTGGTAATGAGGGGTAAATTTATAGCACTAAATGCATACAGTAAAAAAGAATAAAGAGTTAAAATCAAAGAACTAATGGAGCAACTGAAGGAGCTAGAAAATGAATAGCAAACTAATCCTAAACCAAGTAGAAGAAAAGAAATAACAAGGATTAAAGCAGAAATGTATGACATAGAGAACAACAGCAACAACAAAATAAAGTAAATACCACCAAAAGTTGGTTCTTTGAGAAGATCGACAAGATTGACAAGCCCCTAGCTGGACTGACAGAATCAAAAAGAGAGAAGACCTAAATAAACCAAGTAATGAATGAGAGAGGCGACATTACCGTAGATCCCAAAGAAATTTAAAAAAAATTGTAAGAGGATACTATGAACAACTGTATGCCAACAAACTAGATAATATATAGGAAATGGACAATTTCCTGGAAACATATGAACAACCTAGACTGACCAGAGAAGCAATAGAAGAACTCAACCACCCAATCATAAGCAAAGAGATCCAGTCATCAGAAGCTTCCCACAAATGAATGTCCAGTGCCAGATGGCTTCACAGGGGTATTCTACCAAACTTTCCTAAAAGAGCTGACATCAATTTTACTTAAACTTTTTCAAAAAATTGAAGAAAATGGAACACTACCTAACATTTTATGAAGCTAACATCACTTTAATACCAAAACCAGACAAAGGTGCTACAGGAAATAAATCTACAAGCCAATCTCCCTAATGAATATAGATGCAAAAATTCTCAACAAAATACTTGCAAATAGAATCCAAAGACAGTTTTAAAAAAATCATACACCATGGCCAAGTGGGGTTCATTCCAGGCATACAAGGATGGTTCAACATAAGAAAATCAGTCAATGTATTACAACACATTAACAAATCAAAAGAGAAAAAACAAATGATCATCTCAATAGATACTGAAAAAGCATTTGACAAAATCCAACATCCCTTCCCAATAAAAACACTTTAAAAGATAGGAATTGAAAGAAACTTCCTCACTATGATAAAGAGCATATATGAAAAACCCACAGCCATCAGAGTACTCAATGGTGAGAGACTGAAAGCCTCCCCTCTAAGATCAGGAACAAGACAAGAATGCCCATTGTCACCACTGTTATTCAACATTGTGCTAGAAGTGCTAGCCAGGGCAATCCAGCAAGACAAAGAAATAAAAGGCATCCAAATTGGAAAGGAAGAAGTAAAACTGTCATTCTTTGCAGATGATAGGATCTTATATCTGGAAAGCCCTGAGAAATCTACAACACAGCTACTAAAGCTAATAAACAAATTTAGCAATGTAGCAGGATACAAGATTAATGCACATAAGTCAGTAATGTTTTTATGCATAAGAAATGACTGAAGTGAAGAGATGCTCAAGAAAAAGATAGCATTTTCAATCGCAAATAAATAAATCAAGTACCTCAGAATAAACTTAATCAAAGATGTAAAAGACCTATATAAAGAAAACTACATAACTCTACTAAAAGAAATAGAAAAGGACCTTAAAAGATGGAAAAATATTCCATATCCATGGGTAGGAAGGCTAAATATCATAAAGGTGTCAATTCTAAGCAAACTTATTTACAGATTTAATGCAATCCCTATCAAAATTCCAACAATCTATTTTGCAGACCTGGAAAAGCTAGCCATCAAATTTAGGTGGTAAGGGAAGATGCTGTGAATTGCTAAAAACACTCGAAAAAAGAAAAACGAAGCAGGAATACTTACACTCCCTGACTTTGAAGCTTATTATAAAGCTGCAGTAGTCAACACAGCATAGTACTTCTACAAAGATAAACATATTGATCAATGGAATTGAATTGAGAATTCAATTCCCCCAGATCTACAGATGACTGATCTTTGATAAGTACCCCAAAGCCACTGAACTAGGACATAGTAGTCTTTACAACAAATGGGGCTGAGAGAATTGGATATCCACATCCAAAAGAATGAAGGATGACCCCTACTTCTCACCCTACACAAAAATCAACTCAAAATGGATTAAAGACCTCAACAAAAGAGAAAGTACTATAAAACTCCTAGAAGATAATGTAGGGAAACATTTTCAAGACCTGGTATTAGGCAGTCAATTCCTAGACCTTACACCCAAAGCACCAGCAACAAAAGAAAAAAAATAGATAAATGGGAACTCCACAAACTTAGAAGTTTCTGTACCTCAAAGGAATTTTTCAAAAAGGTGAAGAGGCAGTCAACTCAGTGGGAAACTTTTTGGAAACCATGTTATCTGAAAAAAGACTGATATCTCACTTATACAAAGAAACCCTACAACTCAATGACAATGGTACAGACGGCCCAATTATAAGATAGGCAAAGGATACAAAGAGACAGTTCTCTGAAGAGGAAATACAAATGGCCAAAAAACACATGAAAAAATGTTCAGCTTCACTACCTATTAGAGAATGCAAATTAAGACCACAATGAGGTACCATCTGACACTAATTAGAATAGCTGCCATTAAACAAACAGGTAACTACAAATGCTGGAGAGCATGTGGAGAAATTGGAACTCTTATTCATTGCTGGTGGGACTATATAATGGTTCAGCCACTCTGGAAGACAGTCTTGCAGTTCCTTAGAAAACTAGAGATAGAGTTACTCTTCAATCCAGCAATGACACTTCTCGGTATATACCTGGAAGATCTGAAAGCAGTGACATGAACAGACAGCTGCACACCAATGTTCATAGCAGCAATTTTCACAGTTGCCAAGAGATGGAAACAATGCAAATGTCCTTCAGCAGATGAGTGGATAAGTAAAATGTGGTAAATACGCATGATGGAATACTACATGGCAGTAAGAAGGAACGATGTCCTGAAACATATAACAACATGGATGAACCTTGAAGACGTAATGCTAAGCAAAATAAACCAGGCACAAAAAAAGAAATATATGCCACCACTAATGTGAACATTGAAAAATGTAAAACAAATGGTTTATAACGTAGAATGTAGAAGATCTAGTGATAGATAGCAATTAGTGAAGGGGGAATGATAATCTAATAAGAATGGATAAGTTACTGTGGGTAAATTTAACATTCTGAGAATGCCCAGGAATGAATACGGTTTGTTAATTTCTGGTGGGTATGGTAGGAACAAGTTCATAGAAATGTTGCTATCTTAGGTTATCTGTCTTTCTTATTCCTTTGCTGGGCTATAGTCTGTATATTTTCTTGGAGTAGAATAGCAGCATGTTGGAAGTAATGTAGTTATTTTAGGTTACGTGTCTTTTTCTTATTCCCATGTTTTGGTTTGTTTGAAATGTTTTTTTATCGTATGGTTTCTGTTAAATTTTTGATATAGTTAATAGTTCAAAAAAACAATGAAAAAATATGCAGATCCCCCCTGAGGAGCTGGGGGAAAATGCAGAGGTGTTGGGCTTCCCCACCTGGATGGTTGCTGATGTGCTCACAAACACTGAGGACTGGCGGTTTAATGTGCTGAACCCTCTATCATAGGACTTGCCCTTGGGAAGCATGTTGCCACAAAGGAGAGGCTAGGCCTTCTTATAATTTTGCCTAAGTGTCTCCCCCTGAATGCCTCTTTTTTGCTCAGATGTGGCCCTCTCTCTCTAGCTAAGCCAACTTGGCAGGTGAAATCACTGCCCTCACCCCTACGTGGGATCTGACACCCAGGGGAGTGAACCTCCTTGACAACATGGAATATGACTCCCAGGGAGGAATCTAGACCCAGCATTGTGGGATGGAGAACATCTTGACCAAAAGGGGGATGTGAAATGAAATGAAATGAAATGAAATGAAATGAAATGAAATAAAGTTTCAGTGGCTGAGAGATTCCAAAAAGAGCCGAGAGGTCACTCTTGTGGGCACTCTTATGCACAATATAGATAACTCTTTTTAAAAAAGTTTTAATGAATTGGAATAGCTAGTAGTAAATACCCAAAACTATCAAACTGCAACCCAGTAGCCTTGAATCTTGAAAACGATTGTATAACAATGGAGCTTACATGGGGTGACAATGTGATTGCTAAAGCCTTGTGGATCACACTGCCCTTTATCCAGTGTATGGATGAATGAGTAGAAAAATGGGGGCAAAAAAAAACAACTAAAGAAAAATAGGGCAGGGTAGGACAATTTGGGTGTTCTGTTTTTACTCAACATTTTATTCTTACTTTCACTTTTTTCTGGTACAAAAAAAATGTTTAAAAAATTAGACCAGGGTGATGAATGAACAACTATATGATGGCAATGTGATCAATGGATTATATACTTTGGATGATTGTATGGTGTGTGAATAAATCTTAATAAAAAGATTTTTAAAAAATGTCATTCCAACATGTTTAGTATTTGCAAGATCAGCAGCATCCCACTGTTGGTCCCAAAATCTGTTCTGGTTTGCTATTGCTGCCATTTTGCAAAATACCACAAATGGATTGACTTTTATATTAGGGGTTTATCTGGTTACAAATTAGTCTTAAGGCCATTAAGTGTCCAAGGTAACGCATCAACAATTGGGTACCTTCATCAAATGTAGGCCAATAGCATCCAGGAAAAACTTTGTAAGCTGGGAAGGCACATGGCTGGCATCTGCTGATCCTGGGTTGAGTTCCAGCTCCTCTCTCAGTTCCTGTGCATTCTTCAAAATGTTGCCCCTTGGGCATCTGTCCTCTCTTAGCTTCTCTGGAGCAAAAGTCTATGTTCAACAGCCATCTTCAAAATGCTTCTCTAAGTTGCAGCTCTGAGGTCCTTCTGTTTGTGAGCCCCTTTATAGGACTCCAGTGAACTAATCAAGGCCCTTGCTGAATGGGTGGGGCCATACCTCCATGGAAATTATCTAATCAAAGTTATCACCTACAGTTGGGTGGATCACCTCTCCATGGAAATGACTTAATCCAATTACTCCAACTTAATCAACACTAATATGTCTTCCCCCACAAGACTGCATCAAAGAATATGTCTTTTGGTAGGACACAATATATCCAAACTAGCACAGCTGGTTTCTAGGCATCTGATTATCTTGATAAGATTATTTTGAAAGTTGTTTTTCTCTCTCATCTACGATATTGTTTTTGTTTGGGTTCATATTCAAAGTTTTCTTTGGCATTTGGTTCATCAGTATTTCACAGTCAAGCCAAGGTCATGATCCCATGAAGGGGGAGCTGATCCATTCCAAAGGTCCTAGGGAATGGGTCAGAAAAACAGCTTCTCAGACTATACTTTCCCAGCCATCCTAGCATATGGTGTTCTTCAGCAACCTATTCCCCACAGCCCTACAAATGTATGTTGTTTCTTATCCTTCTAACCTGTCTGTTTCTACAATGGGTGGGTATAATTGTCCCATGGTACTCTGGGCAACTGTCCAGAAAGGACCAAGGCTGTGGGCCCCAACTCTCCTATTTCACCAGTCAACAGTTGGGTCAGGACTGTTCTACATCCACCTCTTTTCCCAAATTAAGGGCTTCCCTGTCTCTTCCAGACCACTGCAGCCCACTGGGCAAGAACCAGGTATTCATGGGTCTGCTGGCCTCAGGGATGAGGAATAGACTCCTGGGGCTACAGTGGAGCTCAGTCACTCACCACAACTTTTCTGTGGGAATAGTGGAGCTGCAAGTGCCCTGAGCTCCTTCATGGGAAGGTTAAAGGCTACAGGACTGTGCCGGTTTGAATGTATTGTGTCCCCCAAATGCCATTATCTTTGTGGTCTTGTGGGACAGACGTTTTGGTGCTGGTTAGATTTGCTTGGAATGTGCCCCACCCAGCTGTGGGTGGTGACTTCGGTGGGATACTCCCATGGAGGTGTGACCCCACCCATTCAGGGTGGGCCTTGATCAGTGGAGCCATATAAAACATGCTGACTCAGAGAGACAGAATGGAGTGCAGCTGTGAGTGACGTTTTGAAGAGGAGCAAGCTTGCTAGAGAGGAACGTCCTGGGAGAAAGCCATTTTGAAACCAGAACTTTGGAGCAGATGCCAGCCACATGCCTTCCCAGCTAACAGGAGGTTTTCCGGATGCCATTGGCCATCTTCCGGTGAAGGTACCCGATTGCTGATGTGTTAACTTGGACGTTTTGTGGCCTTAAGACTATAACTGTGTAGCAAAATAAACCCCTGTTTTATAAAAGCCTATCCATCTCTGGTGTTTTGCATTCTGCAGCATTAGCAAACTAAAACAGATTTTGGTACCAAGAGTGGGGTGCTTTTGCTGCTGTGTTTGCAAATACCAAACATGTTGGAACAGCTTTTTAAATGGATAAGGGGAATATTCTGGAAGAATTGGGAGGAGCTTGATAGAAAAGGCCTAAACTGCTTTAAAGAGACTGTTTATGGAAATATGGACTCTAAAGATACTTCTGATGAGGACTTGAGCAGAAATGATGGATGTGTTGTTGTAAACTGGAAGAAAGGTGATCCTTGTTTTAAAGTGGCAGAGAATTTGGCAAAATTGAGTCCTGGTGTCAGATGGAAGGAAGAATTTGAAAATGACAACCTGGAATACTTAGCTGAGGAGATCTCTAGACTACATGTGGAGGATGTAGCCTGGCTTCTTCTTGCAGCTTATAGAAAAATGCGAGCAGAGAGAGATAAACTTAGAACTGAACTCTTGGGTTCAAAGAAACCAGAAGCTGATGGCTTGGAAAATTATGAGCTTCCAGGGGATGGAATTCCAGAAGCTACAGCCCAATGTGAGGATGTAACCAAACATGGAACCCAGCCACCATTTCAGTACAAGCCAGGATTGGAGATGGAATTATCCAGAAAGGATTTGTGGAAAGTCCTATTGTCTGATGGCTTTGACCCCTGCGTGCTTCATGCAAAGCCAACGGAATTTTTGCGAGATCTTTATAGACAGAGCCATTGCCGGTCTGGACTGGAGGAGACAGACAAGGAAAAAATTAAAGGAAAAATCTCTTCAAAGACAGAGCCATGGAGGTTGAGGTCTGAAGTCAAGAGGCCTTGGTCTGGGAGAGCGGAACAGCCCACACGCATGGAAAGGGTGAGTTTGCCCTGGAGGTCCAGGGCGGGCTTTCCACCTCGATGCTCTGGAAGAGTTTTGCCACCTCAGGTCCCAAAGAGGGTGGAGCACATTTC